>BJFM01005716.1:42742-69069 GCA_016586285.1 Arothron firmamentum
GGGGGGGGGGGGGGGGGATCTACAGACCTGCAGCTGGCTTGTGAGGCATGTAAACGACTGTCTCTTGATTAGAACCTTCCCTTTGTATCCCTGATCAGATTGAAAAACAAGATTCACATGGCCGCAACCACCGACAACCCCCCCCGTCCCTCAAACTCTGGCTCCGCCCACTCTCCATCTACGCTACTCAACAAATACGATCACATGGTGACAAACAGGAACCTAGTAGTGCAAACACTACAAACACAAGAGGAAAACGTGGCCTTCCGCTAATTCTGCCACCAGCGCTAGCTCAGTGGCTACGTCTGACCAGCCGAGATGACCACAGCGCCCCCCCTAACCCCCCCACCCATGTTCTGCAGAAATGATTCAAATATTTTGGGGTTTATAAGTAAGTGCACAAGCCTCTGTCTCTCCACCGGGTCAGCGTTCCGTCTCTCTGCCCCGCCAAAATGCATTCTGTTGTCGCAGGACGTAGGGGGAGGGACGGAGGGAGGTTCAGGGCGTGGGGGGAGGGAAACCCCGCCCGTCCGGCAGAGCCACAGACTGAGAAGGAGAGGAGGTCGCGGGGCAGAAATGACGAGCAGGTGGCAGGTTGATGGGGCAGGAGGAGGTGGTGGAGGAGTCCTGGGGCGGTCTGTCGCAGCTGTTGGGGGCTCCAGGCTTTGGTCGATGTGGTGGAACCGCTCAGTCGTTCTTCAGGTGGTCTTTGATGTCCTCCTCATCCGTGTACTCCGAGGGCTCGTCTCCGGGCTTCAGTAACCTCCCGACGTAATCGTATTTTTCTAAAAAGCAGCAGTGGAACGGGTTAAAAGGCCGCCGCTGCACGTTAACATGGAAATGCTGTACTGGACCAGTTCAAACTGGTGTAAAATACCACTCTGATAAACTGAGCTACGTGGGGACACTGGCCCCTCCGTTAACACACCACTGCGTCTGTGTCAACACTCACAGATGTTCGCAAAGAGGAAAGTTGACCTACGAGTTAAACGGCGCTTGACTGACCTCTTTTTTTACATCACTTAATCTCTCACAATTACAAGTTGCCAAACGCTAAAGTCGCCCAATCTCGTGACATTGCTTCAATCTAAACACACGGGGATTAAAATGGCTGGTTTCAGAAGAAAACAGAGCCTGGAGAGATGTTTTCACTTTACCACAGTTTAGTTTCACACCAAAAATTACTCTTCAGCTGAAATAGTTTCATTTCTCTGTTTTCCTGACAGATTGAGTAAGAAAACAACCAGGATACACCCAAAAGCAGCAGAAAATAAGATATGCATCTCCCACTGTGGATAATTTTGATCAGAAAAAGAAACCATAATTATAAATCGACCAAACTCACCCAGGAACTGCATCTCCCACTCTCTCACACTCTCCATCTGCACGGCGGTGAGGTCTGACAGATCGTCGTACTCGTCCCTCAGGGCGTCCTTCTCCAGACAGAAGGTGGCCAGACCTCTGGAAGCGTCCCGACCCGCGAAAATACCATAAGGACCATCTGAGGATGCAAAACCAAAACTTTCAAATTGAGGCGTTGCTGATTCAAAGAGTTTTTCAGGAGAATTAAAGAGCACCAGTCCTGCTAGTCGGCTTTGTCGTGGAGTTTTCTGCAACTGCCAACATGTAAATCAGATACAAACGCAGTTCTTGTCAAAAAAAATCTTTCTCAAGAAGCCGCAGGTGATGATGGGTCAAGATCTTTGGACATTACAGGACTGATCTCGTCTCAATCCGAGAACTTCTGACAGTCTCAATGTCACATTTTGCACACAAACACGTGGGCCGCATGTGTTTTTCTCCCCGTGCTTCACATTTCTCCTCATCCTCCAGAACATCATCTGACCGACATGTGAAGGCTCTGCAGGCTCGCCATGTCTCTGCTTTCAATTGTGCAAAAGGAAGAAGATATACTGATCTGCATCTGTGCTGCTGGCAATAAAGCGAAGCAGCTTTATCACCTCAGAGATTAGATGTGAAGTTCCGTTGCATAAACACTTTGCAAGATAAACCTGTTCACTTTGCATAAAGTCTGCAACACATTAGACTTCATAGCACACTGGAACTCAGTTCACCTCTCTGTTATAACAATAATACAATACATTGGACTAAAATTAACAAACTGCAGTTTCCACCTACTACTGGTTGATTAGATTTGACAGGAGAAATCTAAAGATATCACTTTAATCCAGTACATTGTGATGGCCTATTTAGATCAGTAATCAATCAACTATTACAACAGCTGCAGCCCAGATATATTCTTCTTAGTTCCGCCAACTTTTTATTTATTATTTTTCTCTGGAAAAAACGCTGACATCTTCCCTAGCTAAGCCCAGTATTTGTTCTCCAAATGTGGCAAGAACCAGTGCTTCAACTGACGTGGATGAATCAACATGCGGTACCAATTTCAAACGACGCCCAGAAGAATCTAAAGTTGGACCGAAGCGGCAACGCGTCCTGTTGGTGTCCTTGCAGGCAAAAAAAACAACAAACAAACAAACAAAATGCTGCTGGCTGTAATTATACATTTTAACCCAACTCAAGAGTTCTGACAAAAGGTTGTCGGACAGGTTAGACCGTTTCAGAACCTCAACTTTAAAATAATAACAAACCGCTCTGACATAGCAAAGCTATGCTATCAAATGCTAGCACAAATATAACTACTAAACGTTTGATTTCGCGCAAACGTCAGGACATGCACTAAAATCATCAAAGCCGTCGTTATTTACACATGAAATATAAAAAAAAAGACGAATATTATTTCGATGTAAACAAGCCGCGGCTGCTTGAGCAGGTCTCGAGACGCTGGCACGGGCGGCTAATGTTAGCAGTTAGCTCTAATCCTGCACTCAGGCACCGATTTACACCATCGGTTCTACAGGCTACTGGAGAGCGAGTGTGCGTGGAACTGGTTAAACAACACAAAACCTCGGCCACCATGCCAGGTAGTCGACGGTTAGCATCTTATTCACAAGCGTAGCCGAAGCCGGAGCTAAGCTAATCACATCGGAATTGCGCCCAAATGTTTGTACCGCACAACTCACGAGCGAGTCGGCCAGAAGTCCGTACGTGTTACGCCCACGTCCGCCCACCACCAACTCACCTTTCCCGTAAAACTTTTTGCCACTGGTCACGTCGAAAACTTTCATGTTGACTGCCATCAGGATACGTGGGTTCTGGAGTCCGTCGTACTCCCGTAACTGCTCCAGAGTGAAGTCCCTTCTCCTCATCTTTGGAAGTGCCGAGGCCTCATCGCCCTGACCCGCGCTCGAGACGAGCCGCCTGCCCCACCGCCGGTACAGCACAACACAGCCCAAACCCACCAAAATCAAAATACTAATGTTCAGCAACATCCCGCCGAGGCCAAGCCCGTTCGACTCACCCACTGCCCCCTGTCCGCCGCTTGTGTCTACAGGACCGCCCGAACTGCCTCCGTCGTCCGCCATACTGCTCAGTTAGCGCCTACCCGCCCCTGTGTCTGTGATGTGTTCGCGTCCTATCGGGAATATCAAAACCACCAGTTGAGTGACCTATGTAATACTCAGTACTACGTGGAATAACGACTTTTTTTTCTATAAATAAATGTTTTGATTAATCAATTAAACCACAGAAACCCAGAAAGTTTATTGTAAGATGATTCAGCAAGTATAACCCAAATAGTCGGAGACATTACAAACTGCTATTCAAATTAATCTGGTATTTCATGATGCCGATAGTTGGTTTTTCAAACAAAACACGGTGGAGATGCATACTGTTGAACCACATTATCTCTTCTAAAAGAAAACTTGATGTGTTTGGATAAATAGAAAATATTATAACATGACGCAGGAGTCTTTGAATGGTATTTACTTCACCGCTTTGTAAATTGGCCCAATTTACAACGGTGCTTGAAAGCAGCAAGCCACCCGCCCACCTCCGTTGTAAATGCAGCGTGGCTGGTTTGGAGGGTTTGTCCCTCGAGGGTTTCCGTAGCGCACCAGACTTTCAGGTATTTGCAATAAAACTACCCAGTAATTTAAATGCCCGACTTGGATGGAGCAGACGCACAACCTTGATCTTCACAGCTGTTTACTGATGCAACTGTTACAACATACCGTTGTAATGTCATTTGTGCTTTTTATAGGACTATTTTGTCAACAAGGTCTGGCTTCTCAGCCATAATTTGTATTTGCACACTTTCTGCTTGTTACATGTTGATGTTTTTTCCACATCCACGTTTTTTTCCACATCAGGTTAATAAGCCGAGAAGACAAGGAAATGACGACAGATCACACGAAAACAACTAAAATCAAGTGTTTTGTGGGTTTTTTTGTTGTTTTTATTTTTACAATTCAAAACATGAACATGCATCTCTTAAATTCTAAAACACACTCAAACCGCTACCAATAAGAACTCTCCTTAAAATCAAAAGAATTGCGAATAGTGAGTTATTTTTTGTAGTATTTACATTTTTTTCTTCAAATTCAACACAAAATCCTTTTTAAAATGATCAGCATGTAAAAGGAAAGCTAATGATTTAAGTGCTCTAAAGCACTAACCCTTAAACGCATTAAGTAAACATCAAGCTAAAATATACTGTAATTTCATGATATTATCACACCCATAATTCCATCTGCAATATTTCCTTTATCATAATCCAAAGCAGAAGCAATCGAAACTGCAATGATTACCTAAGAATATTTCATACATGAGGAAAAAATAAAAATAAAACAATAAATTATACTATTCCTGGGTGTGAAATGGTAAAGCTTCCCAGAAAAAAAACAACATTATTTTTGTAGTCCTGCATTAAAAATTCCAATGATAGATTAGCTGTCAGAATTAAACTCATCCAGGCGTGTATGTGGTGATGCAGCAGCTCCAGGGAAGTTCGTCCTTCACAATTTCAGACCTCAACTTGATTGTCATGATCAAGAACCAAAAAACAAACAAAAAAAAATAAAAATCCTGATGTTTGTCAGTTTGAAACAACTGCAAAAATCAACGAAAAACCCTCAAAGAGAAAAGGGCTTTTCCTCCTGGTAAATGAGACTAAGGCACAAAAGACTACCTGGGGTGTGTCCAAGTTTGGCAAATGAGAATCACGGTCCAACAGGTAACACACCAGAAGTGTTCAGCACCGGGCAGACTAAAAGGGAAATGCAGGGAATGCATTTTTTTTGTTGTTTTTGTAAACGTTATGAGCAGCCAGGCGCACAGATGAAAGCTCTGCCTACTCTCGCCTGCGTTTAAATGAAATGCACAGATTAAAAATCGAATTAAGTCAACCCTTGCCCAGACGCTCGTCAGACTGACGGTCTGCAGGTGAAAAGAGCCAAACGCTGACCTGCTGTTGCTTCACGTCTTCTCTCTGACCCCCGCGCACACCAGCGGGGGGGCTTCATTTGTTCATTTCTTTTTTCCCTCCTGCCGCCGGCTCGTTCTTCCTGCCCTGGGCTGCCGCCGCTGTCTTCTGGGCTTTGTCTTTGGGTGCGTTTTGTGCAGCGGCGGATGCAGAGCTGGAGGATTTTGAGGGCTGCGTGGGCTTTGAGGTAGCGTTGGAAGGATTTCGCCGACGCCGTCCTTCCTCTGAAGATGAGTGACACCTTCTCCTGCCTCCTTCCTCTCCCATCGGGGGCTGAAGACACAGAGGTCAGATTACTCAAGCTGCACATGGGTTTTTAGCTGGCCGGTGAGGACAACTGGATTACATCACTACAGTACACTCACCACTACCCTGAAGTCCTCCAGGTTCCTGAACTGGCGCAGGTGTTCCTGCAGCTTTGGGTCAATGGGCTGGTTCTTTATCTTGGAATACTTCAGGAAGGCCCAAAACTTCTCCAGTCCGTATAGCTGACCTGAAACGGGATCGTGGTGAACTGTAGCCGATTCCCAGAACCAGTTTAGTGAGTTCACATTTGTTGTTGGTGGCCTCCATTTAAGAAAGAACAATGACAGGTTTATATCACAGCCGCTCTGGGCGTGGGGGGAAACTGAGCTCACACACATTTAGCCATCCCTCTTTCTGCTGAAGATCAAACTAGCTGCTGGAATTACACAGGCTGAATCATCTCGTCTGCTTTGCTGGGTCAGAATATTCTGCTTCTTGGGAGTCCAGAGTCATCGCTCTGGTTCAACTCTGGGATATTTATTAGGGGACAAGTATTAATATAGCAACAGGCCATCATTCAGCTGGGGGTATTTATGGAGCGTCTGACATCCGCTCCATCTCTGGATGTAGAGGCTGTGCTGTTCTGTCTGGACCCACTGGAACATTTACCTGGGGCAACATTTGTATTTAATTTTGATTTATTATTATTTACCTTTTTCAAAGTCTTTGAGGGTCTCTTCTTGAAAGTCCTTGAACAGATCTAACCTGAATCTCTTCTCCAAGCCGTAGCTGTAGAATCTGAACAGACACTCCAGCCCGTACCTGCAGGGGGTAACAACACTTTAACCCTGGGGGAAAATCGTCTGGCTTCTTGGTTGACAGGATAGAAACTGATTTGCAGCTTTAAAGGGCTAAACTCTCACTGAACAGGACAGATCGGGGCACCGCTTAGTGGTTGAGTCAAGTTGATGTGACCTGCTAAAGTTCTTACGTTATCTGCCGAGTGCCGCTAACCTCCAGCAGCATGGAAACGCCTCTGAATTTACAGCCTCTCCTTCCGAGTCGGACGCACCGCTGCTATTTACAGACACTTTTACACTACATTCTTTCAGCAGGGTAAACTGACCCTGACAGCTGCATTCCTGCCTCTGAGCAGACGCAGGTATGAAGCTGCGGCAGTGTGGCGCAGCAGGTCTGACAGCATGAGCAACGCCTTCCAAACTGTTTTAGAAATATTTCCAAAAGCTGCTCAAAGTGTTTCCTCTTCACTTCAAACAAAAGGGGCGGAATGTCAAAGTGGTCCAACTCACCGGTTGCTTTCTTTGGCGTCTTCCACGGCGCACTGTTTGAACTCCTCGTACATCTTCCTGTTGAAGTTGTCCCTCAAGAAGAACGACCAGAACCTGAACAGGGTGTTCATCTCCTGAGACTGGCCGATGCCCAACCGTTTCCTCTCTGGAACACACAGCTTCCATGAGGAACATGCACACGTCTAACTTTCAGGTTCTTCTCCCGAGTGTGATGAGCGTTTAAGCACCGTTCAGACACCGTCGGCGGTACTTGTGGTACCCTTGCTGGGTGAAGCCGTTGTCCCTCAGCATCTCATGGGATGGATGCCAGAATTTGGGCAACGACTGGGGGGTGCAGCCGTAGCTTCCCGACAGCGGGGCTCCTTCTGATGGGGAGGCGTTGGAGCTGCTGTAGGGTCAGAAAAGAAGAAAGTTTAACGTTAAAGGTGTGGCTGTTTTGATATTAAACCACGCGCACGGGCAGCAGGCGGACCTGATGGACGCAGAGCGCGGCCGATGTTCTCGTGAGTCCATCACCCAGCCGATGTGGGCCTCCTGGGGAGGATTCAAGCTGTGTCTGGTTTTCTTCTTCCTCAGCATCTGGACCACAGGAAATAACAATTTCCATCAGTGAGCAGAGGGACTCAGTGTGGCGTGTAAAATCTGACCGTTTCCTGTTAATACATTTTCTTTCATTTGAAAGAAATAAAAACAGGAAATGGAAGATGATTCCATCTTGTAGCCGCGTCACGATTTTGGTTACCCGCGTAAACAAACAGCTTCTTGATTTCTGTGACAGTTGCCTCACCTGTCCGTCAATGGTGCTGCTCTCCTTCATGACGGGGTAAAAGCGTGGCGTCTTGTTGGGGTCCTGGCGCCCAGGCGTGCGAGGCGTCCTGGGAGTTCGAGGTTGGCCGGTGCGCGGCGACTCTGGGACCGATGTAGGTAGCGAACGGGCCAATTCTGTCCCACTGTCGACTACAGGGGGTTGACACAACATTTCAGCGTAAGCACGCGAGCTTTGGTCCGACAGCCATTTATACACAGAAATCACAGAAAACTTGAATTCTGGGACATGAAGTATGGGAGTATTTTCAAAATAAAAGCACACAGTGGCGCTGACTAACATGGCAAATTGAAAGACACTGAAACATTTCGGAACCGTTAGACTTTGAGGAGCCGATCCCACCTGGCATTGGGGGAGGAGGCACTTCCTGGCTGTTGTCAACAGGCACTTTGGGGGAGAGGGTGTCGAACTCGTCCTGACTGATGACGTTAAGCTTTTTGAAGCTCTCCGCTTCCTGTTGGAGAAGACGAGAGAAGACAGAGATTGTGCTTTTGTTAATCAAAGAGATTCACATCTAATATTATTCAAGTGGCACAATTTGAATGCAAAAACATTTAGGGGCTTTAAAAACATAGATTTTGATTAGTATCTAACTACATTAAAACAAAATAAAGATCAGAATAAAAGAAATGTGTGCAGGGTTTTTTTAGCAGCACGTTTTAACTAAATGTTAACTAACAAAAATACTAATAATCAGGCCGCGTGGCTCCTTTCTCAGGCCCTATATTTAAAGCTCATCGTGGTTTTGCAGTGTTCACTGATAATGGTGCGTCATCCTGGTGAAAGACACCTGACGCACCGGCAGCTGCAGCAATCGTGTAACACGCAGCAGATGTGAGGCGCACTTTGAACTTTAACACGTCGAGTGGCCTTGGTGTGTGTGTGTGTGTGTGTGTGTGTGTAGGTGTATACAGCCGTGACATTTCCCACACGGCCCAACCTTGGAACCAAAAAGAAAAAAAAAAAAAAAACCTGCTGAAAGCTGAATATAAAAGAATGTCTTTCCCCAGGCATGTCGCATACCTGAGTCAACACAGGAAGGCTCTACAATTACCTGCTGTTCACTGTGCACATCCTAGAAGAGCTTTTTTCTACATTTTGAACCACCGCATGATGTTTACCTTCCAGACCTCGATGCATACATACTGTATGTAAACTTGCAGAATGCTGCTGGACTGACAGGCTGCGTTTCTACTGTTATTAAGAGCCCAGTTCAGTCACTGCTAGCTGTCTGACACAGATCTTGGCTGGAGGCTCAGACGCTGGAAGATTCTTTTTTTTTTTTTTTTCTGCTCCACCACAGTGAGAGATTTAACAGCTCAGTCAGGAGGAATTTATGTCAAAGTCGTCAAGGGCAGGAGATCACCGAAGGGGTATCTGAAACCAGAAAATCCATTCTCCACAGAACAGCTCCAGGTTTAACTGGCTGCGTCAGAAAGAAGCAGGTTTCTGACAGTTTCCAGCTACAGAAGCAACTCCTGAGCACTTATTTCAGCTGACAGATTACAGCGATTCCTGCTAAATGTCGCGTGTAAAAGTGTATTATCCTTAGAAAAGGTAAAGAGTCTGGGCAGAACATTTGCCAATGTGGAACAGACCCAGTAAATTTGAGGGGCCTAAATCATCCTAATTCCTGCTTGTTTACCTTGGTACATTCCATCTGTTCCATTCCCTTCCACAGGTCCTGCTCGTAGTAGTACAGCCCATCGTTGATAGCTTTGGCCAGGTCTGTAGTGATCTTGGCCCGGGACTCGTGGTTGCCCGTCCGGTCGCCACTGGGGTGTTTGCGGAGATAGGGAGGCGTCTGGGTGACGATGAGGATCTTGTTGACGTCCTGGTCATCCAGCTCATAGTCCGAGTCGTCCTCATCTGACCAGTCTGTGAACTTGTTTTTCCTTGGGGCCATCTGCTCCATCTCTTCGTCAAACATGAAGTCCAGGTCTTCCTGGTCGGGCTCGGCCGGCGGCGGCGCCTGATGGCTTTTTGCGGGCGCTTCGCTTCGTTCCTGAATCACACACAAGGCAGAAAACTCAAAGAACTGACGAGAGGACAACATTTTCCAACAACTGTGCTTGCAAAAAGACAACTTCTACTGAGGGTTTTTGAGGACAGGGAGGATAATGAGGTGAAGTGAAGGATGAAAGGAAGAATTCTGAGAACAGGAAGTACTCAACTGTAGGGAGGAAGTCAGTTTGGAGAGCTGAGGGAGGAGAGGAGCTGAAAACACACATGTCATCACTAACACACTGCCAGGCGACAGGTGGAGAGAGAGAAGGAGAGCAGGAAACACCAGGTCAACACAGAGAGTGAGGGATGTGAGAGGAGCATGAAAGGATGACAGCGGGCATCAGTACCTTGGTCTGTCTGTGGCGCTTCTCCACTTGGATCCAGGCATCAGGGTCGGGTTGAGGGGCGGGGCCGTCTGTGGCGGGCAGCGACCCCTTGCTGTCCTGAGGCCCCTCAGACTCAGGAGACTTTGTCACGGGCAATGAAGCTGCGAGAGCAACAGGACACACGGCCTTCAAGATGATGCACGCGCCACCTTACATCCGACTCCGATTTTGGAATTAAATTAATGAGCACATAGATGACTCAGATAAGTCTAATCAAAGAGATTTTATGTAATATTTAAATGACTTTTGAATATTTAAATTAAACTTGGTCCGAGTTAGTGAGCACTGACCAGAGTTTGAGGAGTTGAGCGTCTGTCGGGGGACAAACTCGGGACAGTTGATGAGCTGGGAGAAGTCAGTCCGAGGGGAGCCGATGATGGGAGGGGTCGGAATGGGCCAGCGTTCCGGGTCGACTTTACAGCGGATCTTATCATCCACCAGCTCCACCTCTTTGCTGCTCTTCAGAGCCTGGAGCAGAGAAAGTAATCAACCCCAAATCCCGTAACACAACCTGAACACCTGACTGAGGGCGGCGAGCACCTCCACAATGAGGTTGATGTCCATGGTGAGGGCCTGAACTCTGTGGAAGCTGGCGATGAGTGAGATGGGGAGGAAGCCCTGGGCGTCCATCTTCCTCCTCAGGAAGAAGTCACGTTCCAGATTGTGGAGGCTGAAGTAGTACTCACTGCAGGAGCGGACCCAGAACACAAGACAGATGTGACGAGACAAGACCCGATGAAGATCGATTTATACTGATTATGTTGACACATGTGCATCATCAAACACTTGAGGATACCATGCTGAATATATATATATGTATATTAATACTAATTATCTAATGAGCTTAGCATGACTAATAAACACATTAGTAGGTCAGTTAAAAAAAAAAATGTAAGCGAATAAAATAACTTAAGATTCTGGACTCTCGTTTGATCAATAAAATCTAATTGGTAACAAAATGATGTTGGAAAATGTGTATTTTTAGCCAATTAATGTAAAACATTCAACCATTTAATGAACGTGACCAACACTTACACACCAACGAAATTCTGGAGCTGAAAAAGCTCCCCGTCCTGTCAGAGCATTTAAAGTCACACAGCTAAAGCCACGCGCGTGCGCGTGCGCGTGCACGCGCGCAGACAGCTCTGCCTGCAGGCGATGGGTCGCTCTTTCTTGTAGAGTAACGCTGGCTGACTGAGCAGCATGAAAACACTGAGGGAGATGTGAGAGAAGACGACAGGAATGTCCACTCTTCTTCCACACTCACCCATCCTCACCCTCCTCCCCCACAAATATTTTCTTTTCTTTCTCCCCTCAGACCCCCCCCCACCCCCACTCCCCTCTGAGGCAATTGACTATATTTAGGAGCCTCCTTCACCCTCCACCCACCATTCTAAAGCCCAAACTGTCACTCGGGAAGTGAACAGTGCCCCCTGTAGGACAAAGCTATGAACTTCATACATTTATGCTTGAGCCAATTTAACATTCTTTCCTAAAAATGGAAAGGTCATAAATAACGTGAAGAGCCAAGGGTGCAAATCCAAACAGACCTGACCAGAGAATAATACTCACATCTGTCGTTTGATATATTCTTTCAGAAGCTTTTCATCCACAGTGTACATCTGGACCTTGCTGCCGTCATCGTAGTAATAAACCATGTTGGTACCGAACTCTGATTGGACTTGAGCAGAACCGTCAGACGACTGAGAGTCTCTGAAACTCTGAGAGTATTCATAATAACCTGGTGGTGATGGAAAAGCAGTTTTAAAAATCTACACTGTATCCCAAGACTTCAAAAAAAAAAGAGTGAGAGATACCTCGTCCACGACCTCTCCCACGCCCACGACCTTTCCCTCTCCCTCGAAGTCCTCCTCGGACTCCACCCTCTCCCCGGATGTTGGCACCATCATCTCCAAAGTCATGATTCTCTCGTCTCCAACCTAAAAAATAAGATTTTTAAGTCTGATCCTCAATGAATCCAAGTGTAGGTGAATCATTTTATAGCACGTGTGCCGAAAACCGCGTGAATCACACTCGTTTAGATAATCTCGTTAGATTTTAGTGCACATCAACAGATTTTTCATTTCTTTCGTTTTTTTTTAGGCTGGTTAGTCTCTGCATTCAATCAGCAAACAATCAAGCGTGGGGAGTCAGGGCAGGTGACGACAGCAGGTGCTGAGGGAACATCGAGCGGCGGTAAAGGCAGAAAAACAGAGAGCACTTACTCCTGCTGCTATCATGCGCCCTGTTATTATGGAGTGTGTGGTCGGGCGACGCGGGGTCAACTGAGTCACCGCCCGGCTCTGTGTCCGTCTTGTTGCCGCCATCCCGAGACGCTTCTTCCAGCGGCAGAGAAACCCACTTACGTTTGTTACCTGGCGATGGTTGCACACCGAAAACACAGCTTCAAGAGTTTTGTTCCACTGCAGTTTAAAAGGATCAGCTGATCAATCCGGACTTTTAGAGGTTCCCTCAGGAAGCAGCTCGGTGTGCAGCTTCAAGTCGCGACTTATTTCACGTGAGAGGAAGAGCTGTCTGCCATATTTGCACGTGTTGACTCCGTACATTCCCATATGAATACCAACAGGATCAGTGAATCGGTGCAGCCAACATGATTGTGGGAGCAGAGCATGCACCAAACAGAACCTGCACAGCATGCGCTCTCTGCACTCACCCAGAGATCACACTCATCTTTACTTTTTTAGTGATTAGGTTACACGAGATTCGTGGAGAAGCTTCGTGATGTTGGAGATGAATCGACCGGATGCCAGCATGCCTCGTCAATCAAGCGCGGCTCACACTCACCTCCACGTTTCCTCAGGGCGGCGCTCTTGGCGTCCTGCCCCAGCTTCATCTCTCTGTCTTTGGGCAGCTCTCCCAGCGGGGCTGGCTGAGCCTCCTGGTTCTCTTTGCTCTCGCCGCCATCGTGGCTGCTTTCCGACTTCCTCTCCCTCTTCTTCTCCTTCTCCCTACGGGAGGAAGGAGGCGGCTTCTTTGCGTTGTTGTTGATGACATTTTGCTGCTGCTGGAGCATTTAGGTGAAAATAGTTCATGAGTGCATGTTTCACATGAATACAAGATTATTAGCAGAAGATTCTGATTTACGTGGATAATTGTGTTTTTTAGCTTCTTGTTTTGTTTGCAGCGACTGTTGTTTGCAGTTTTATAGCATTTCCATCAACTTTCAAGAAGAAAGTAGTTGATAACAGGAGCCTCTGAGCTAAGAACAGTTAACCAAACTTAGACCAAGTTAAATCCAATGATTGTTGTCTTTACTACTCCATCTAGTGAGCAGAAACCAGAACAGCATCAGAGGAAAGGGATCTTCATTTATGCACCTTACACGATAAACACACTACGACATATGTCGCAGCAACACATCAGCGGACATGTTAACACTGACAGCAGACAGAGTTAAAGTTCCAGCGGTCATGTGACAGTCGTACCTCTTTGGCGAGTTCACCCGGCGTCGGCCAGTTTGTGATATCGCTGAAGTCACCAGACTATGAAAGGGGGAAAAACACAAACCATCAACATTCAGACTGAGATTCTGGTCAAAGGAAAAAAAAGAAAGAAAAAAAAAGCAGCTGTGGAAGGAAAAAAAAGGGGTCAATGTTCTGACTGTGGAGAAACAGCAAACATGGAGGCCCATTCACCCTCCACCAACGCAAAGGGTGCAAATTTGGTTAGTCTGATATGAAGTCAAGGTCAGACGGAGGACTTATGCTCGACCCACACCGCCGAGCCGAAACCTTCAACATATTTCATCCTCAACCTAAATTATAGTGAATACATCACAAAATCTAAACCTGAGGGAGCTGAAATCCCTCAGTGACAGTTGAGTTTATTTATTCTGTAAACTAGAAAAAGTGTAATCCAGAGAAGTTGCCCTGCAGAGTTTATTTCTTTGAACCACTGCCCATCATCTTTAATCCTTCACAATTATACTTCTAATCCACTTATACTGCTACATCATCACATAACTGGTGATATTACACCACCTGCAGGTCAATCATATGAAATTTGCATGAAATTTACAGGAAATTAAAAGCTGGGATTGAAAAAACCAAACACCTCAAAAGTTAAAGACCATAACCACATTACAATGCCTTCATTAAAATTATAGTGCAAATATTACTCAGAGGAGGAGCTGCAACCTGTGAGGAGACTCAACGTGGCAGTTTCTGAAGATGTTTCCAATTTGTAAAACATGTTGCCAAACGTTAGTCAAGTTTAATGCAGCTTTTCTCAAGGGTCTCCTGAAAACGTGTCAGTACGACAACAAAATACAGACCGAATACAAACAAACTACTTTAAAGTTTTTTTCAAAAAAAACGCAAAAGCAGCAGTAGCCTGTTTATTCCTTTTTTTAACATGGCTCCATACGTTCTTTTGTTATTTCACTGGCATTTGCTACAAGCAATATCAGCTAATCAGCACTTTATAACCTTTATCTTGTATGCCTAAAAATTATTTTTCACCATTTGTCTCTCTTTAAAACCCTTTATCTCAGTTGAAAAACTGGTGGAAAAGCAAATAAAGCAGCCAACTCGGAGCCTGAGCAAACCTGAGCGAGCAGCAGGTGTTAGATTCCCATCCTGCACGACCTCTAGCAGAAAGAGGCAGCGGTGGCGAAACGACTTAAGTTCAAAGAAGCGAATACGAGGACTCGTTCCGAGGTGACAACAGCAAACGTGACCAGTTAGACTAAAAATGACCTTACACGGAAGAAAATGGCCCCAAAGTTTGGACCAGATGTTCTGTGCTCGTACAAAAATGCTGTTTTGTGTGTTGTCCTGTTTGTAACGGTGACACCAGTAATAACAACAATAATAATCACAATTATAATAATGACAGTACATTACCTTGCTGGACTTTCTCGTTCTGGGCTTGCTGGCACGGACAACCTTCAGAGCGTTCTGTTGATCTGCAGATACAGAGTGGATAAGTGACTCTGACATGTTTACCTGCAGCATAGGGGGACTAAACCGAACACTTTGGACTTATGGGCGGCCGGACTGCTAAAAGCACCAGCGAGCGAGCTGCTCAGCCGGAGGGTTGCTCCGGCACCGCGGCGAGGTCGGGCTGACTCATTGACTTCTAAAGAGTGTGCAGCTCTGTCAATATAGCGTGAATAAATGTCTCCCCTCCAGGACTGAGCAACTGAACTAGTCAAGGGCGTGTTGTGTGCAGCCAGCAGCAGCTTGCGGCTGCAGCTCTGCAGGCTGGGAGTGGCTCACAGCAGCCCGAGGCTCCCTATCGCCCAGCAGGGGATGGTCCTCCTGATAAGGGGCATACGGCTGCCACATGAATGGGAGTATGCCGGGCTGAGCCCCACACGTCTACTCACCGAGCCGGTCGTACAGTCACGCAGTAAAACGATACCTACACTCCCGTCAAATATAGCTCCGTCTGCCTGCTCGCTCTGAGATTTGACACACTTTTGCAACTTAGCTTCAGTTTGAATTTTGAGAGGGAAAAAAAAAAAAGACAACTGTTCCATTTTAACCTTTTGCTGCAAAGTCAATGTAAGCAGAGAAACGTGGCTTTTTTCAGTACTGAGAAATTTAGACATTTCACATATCTGAGTTTTTCTTAGTAAGTTAGTGTTTCCACAGATTAAAAATATATATAATTTGCTATCTAAGCGATAGCAAAAAGAGAAAATCATTTTCCTTTCAATGGCACTTTGTCATAAAGGCTTTTACACGAAACACCCTGACGCTGTTCAAATGGGAAAATGTCTTCCATCACTGAACCCATATTATGTTAAATTAACTAAGTGTTTACTTATGTTCTCACTTTCTACACCACAATCACGCAGTCACATTAATGCGTGTGTGGCCTAAGGATTCTTGACTTGCTCGCACATGTACTTTCTCTGATGACGGTGCTGAAGGTGGTGGGAGGACCTGCAGGCAGGGAGGCCATTGGACACCAAAAACGTGTCTCCGCGGCGCAGCAGCAGCAGCAGTTAGCCTGCCTGTCTTAGCCCCAGCGCCGCCACGGTGCTGCCAAATTCAGCCCGATTGCGGCTCCCCGCGTTGCCTTTCGCGTCTGCCAGTCGCAGGCTTTTCCACCGGGGGCAAAGCGGAGGGGGGCAGCCGCGATATTCCGGGAGAAAAAGAAGTAGCAGTTGTCAGCAATCAACACGTGGTGCTCCGGAGCAATCCGAGCGGAGAGGGGGGGGATGGGACAGATATGGCAGCCCAAACACCCACCCACCCCCCCAACCAGTCTGCTCTGACAAGCACGGTGAAACGTCTCATTCAGCCCTAAAATGAGCAGGTTAAAGTGTGACAGATGCGCTCGGTGGGGATTAAAACGGGTTTCCCCGCAGTAAAGCTGTCAAAGGGCTGCAACAACGTGCCCAGGGCGGGGGAGCAGCACCTTTGCTGATTAATCGAGGCAATTCGCTCCATGAGTGGGGTTTGAAATGCTCTCACCTTTCTCCTGGGAGTTGATGTTGCTGCTCGGAACTCTTCCTGTTGTCCTCTTTGTCCAGGCGTTCACTTTTGGTGGAGGGGCTTCCACTACTTTCCTCTTCACCGTCTCAACAGCCGAGTCAGCATTGTCGCTTTGGTCATTCTCTTTATCGTTTTCTTTCAATTTCTTGTGCATGTCTGTCGAATCGAGGCTCGTCTCTGAGCTGGAGCCATCCGATAATTGTTTCTCGGAGCCTGTGAAGCCCTGTTCGTCCTGTTCTTTCTGCAGGAGAGACCCCTCGGGCTTGTTTTGGCTCCTCTCCGGCGCTCCGCTTGAGCTGGCCGCTGTCAAACCTGAGGCAACCTGACTGCGCTCAACCTCCGTGGACATTCTGCTAGTTTCCTAACAGCGCGCAGTGTCAAATCCAGCGTTGTTGTTTGGTCCTTACTTTCTTATCACGGAGAAATTTTGCCTAAAGTTCGGAGAGCGACCACATCCACAACTTGTGGTAAACAACTTTTGGGCTGGACCTCGTTAGCCAGCTAGCCAAGTAGCTTCTGAAGCTAATGTTAGCTAGCTAGCGACCATGCAGTAGTCGACGAGCCCGAGCTAAATTTAAACGTTTCCCAAGCCAAGCAAATGTTTCATATCGGGGAGCGTTTACCTCTGTCTCCGTAGACGGCCAACATGTAAAAGACAAGAACCGAATCGGTTTAGCTGCGGTTTTCTGGAACTTTTTAAAGCGCCAGTGGAGCGACCTCCTCGGCGTCTGTCTCGGGGTTCAACTCCACGCTACAGCCCTGAGCTCGTGCAGCCAGCTGCTCGTGCCTGTAAACAGTGACTCTGCAGCCCCTGGTGGCCACAGCCGGCATCGCCACCAAATATCTGTTCCAAACGTTTCGTTTCTGCAAAAGTGTTCCACTAAAATACAAACTTTGGCACCAACACGTCACTTTAAATCTACGTTTACCCACGTAATGACATAAATAATATGGAAGCATAACTAAAGGTTTGGTTCAGTGGATTATTTATTATTGTAGATATGATTTTAAGTGTTGTCTTCAGGATTAGCAAACAAATTCAATTAAAATTAAAAACAGTTACAGTAATTGCTTTTTTTGTGGGCCCTGAACTTCACAAATTGAGGAAAAACTCTGGTAAATATGCAGATTATTATACTGTATAATGTGCACAGTGTTGAAAACTCATCTGTTTCTCCTGAATAAGCAAAAGTGTTGAATTAAAAGGTCCCCAATATCACATCTGAGGCAACACAACCCACAGGGTCACTGCTCCTAAAACAACTCTGCGTTTTCTTGTTCTTGCTGCATCCATGGATCTAACCACAGGGATGTTTGATTAAAAGTCAAACTCAAAAGGCCTCAGGGACAAATTTTCTAGTTACCTGAGTGGCGTGCATCAAGGTGTGACTGATCAAACAGTGAGTCTTCCACGGATGCGTGTGTTGGGACAGTCTAACTCTGACAGTTTCACTCGGAAATGTTTAAAGAATTAAAATCTGATTTCAACAAACAGACTTTTTTTCCCCAATAATTATCATAAAACAATACCTTCCACACGTGTGAATATGACACACGTCATATCTGCTATTAAATGTAAGTTTGAAAGTAAAAATGTAAATTAAACGGTAATACACTCGGCCTCTGCTATTGGTCACTGTGAAATGATGCAAAACATCGATATTTACCTCCCAACTGTCTTGGACAAAATATATGTTTGATAAATACATGCAAATTGTGTTGAAGTGCAAACCCGAACAAATATCCCTTTGCTGCACTTCATAAATAAACCTGCGAGAAAAAGCCAACAACGACCTTTCACCTCTGCACGCTGCCACTGTCAGTCTCTTTACAGACTTCCTGAATGTAAATCCTGAATTTCCAACAGGGTCTCAGCTATGATACAGATGCATTTTAACAGGTGACGTTAAAATAAATTAAATTAAACTCCGACCGTCTGTGGAAAACACAGATATGGGAGAAGAGCATGCCAACTTTCAAACATAATAATCTGCAAAAAATACAGATTAGCCATATCTCTGAACTTTGTAGTCACCAGTGACGGTCTGATTAGTGGAATTACAGACACTCATTTGAGAGAAATACACACACTAACCTGAAATTTGTTTAATCAACTTTAAGCCCTGGAGTATAAATTTGAGCTGCTGATTCACATTATCACTAATTACGAACATCAGACGTTGTTCAAAGTGACATTTATCCTCATGTTCTTGTTTACCCTCAATATTTCTCTTTTACTCATCCAACTGACTAAATATGTTGAGGTAAAATAAATTTTAAAAATTGTAAAATAAAACTAGAAACGGAATCATGTTACAGGAAAAAACTGCTGCACCTTTGGACGTGCGTGTGACACGCTCTCAATGGAGCCCTTTTAAATTCCCTACTCCATCATTGCCATGACGTCATTATTGGGGGGTCACAGGTCTTGACCTTAGGTGTTCGCGCGTGCGTGCGTGTATGTGTGTGCTTTCTTCGCCTCCACTTTTTCACAATGGCTCCTACAGAAAGTAAACAAATGGGCGCTGCGGCGGTGTGCGGTAAAAACATGAAAAATGTGATTAAACGGCGCAAATTCAAGCGAGAAAGATGCCCGGGCAGAAGAGGAGATATAACGTACGCTTCCCTCCCGTGAGTATAAGTTTTATTTGGGGTTATTATAGTAATGAATGGTGAGTGAATAAAAAGGATACCACAAGCTAGCGATAAGCTAACAGTTAGCCACGCTCAGGTATACCTGCGACGCCTGTTGCGTTCAAGTTTATCGTAAATCACTCATTTATTTTATTTGGTATTTCCGTACGTATTTCCAGGATAGGTGAAGAACAGCTGGTTCTAAATCAAAAGTAATCCATACCTGCACGCAATGCATTTTAGTAGAAGTATGAGCTGTCAAATAAATTGTGATTGCTTTTGTTTTAAAAGTATTTCTGTTCTCGCATCAACATCGGTACTTCCTCGCTCACAAAGTCCGTATAAAAATGGAGTTTCTTACCGAACTAATCAAAAATATCTTTTTTAATCGACGACAAACATATCTTGATGTTGTTATTGACCTCTGAACTTTGTAGTCGCGTTCTTCCCGTGCGGCGGTGGTTGACTGGTGCACGTGAACGCAGCGCGTAAACTTGTCGTTTGTTGGCAGAGTCGCATTAAAAAGATCATGCAGAAGAATGCAGATGTTGGGAGGATCGCGATGGCGGTGCCTGTGATCATCTGTATCCTTCACACTTCACTCAGACCTGCAGGGAAAGACACCAACTCTGTTGTCTCTGTCTAACAGATGACGCATGAAGAGTAAATTATTTGACGTGATTAACAGAGATGTGTCCCTGAAGGTGAGGGAAGGTGTTTTCTCTCACAACCTTTGAGGGTTTTAGGCCTTTGGGACATGTTTATTTTTTGGAGGTGCAGGAAGAGTTTGACCCCCCTGACCTGCAATGACCAGCTCGGGCTCTGGAAATATTCCTGAAGTGCCTGCTGACCAAAACCTGCACGATCACACAGTCGAAGCTCAGCACCATTGTGTCTGTGGCTCACATGTAAGTGCATCTGTTGTTTCTACAAAGTTTACATACAAACAATGGTTTACTCCTAATCTTGTTTGCTCAGGTGTACATTTCTGGTGTGAGCTGCTGCAAGGAGCAGTTGGCTTCTGCTAGTAATATAATATGATATTTTATATGTTTTTAAAGAGGGAACACAGGAGACGGTGGCAGAAGGTTGATGTCTAAAGTTATGCTGCTGTTTAGGAAGCAGTGCATCGAGTCGGAGAGGCTGTTCGACTTCCTCAAAGATCCGGTGGATCGAGCCACATCCATGGCAAGCAAGAAGGACAACAGGGGCGTGAGCGTGTGGCCATTATACAGGTGAACATTGTTGAGTGGTAAAGTTAAAATATCACACAAATCAGAGACTCTAATACACTGTTTTAGATCTAAAAAAAAGTAGATTTCTCTTTGTTGGCTGGAACAAATTATTCAGCAAGCAAATGAGCTGGCCTATGTTTTCTTGATTGCAGGCCTGGCCGTCGGGAAGCTTCTGTCAAAAAGCCAGTTGATGAAATGGCTCCACGTCCAAGATCAGATTCTTTGGACAACGACGACTCCTCCAGTGTGCGTAAAAGTCAGCACTTGTATTTCTACAGGGCGTGTTTTTATCCCCTGATAACATGAATATCTGGGGGACCTGATTGAATTTAAGGGCACCTTTAAAGACGGAAACTTGGTTGGTAATGTTTTTTGGGGTTTTTTAAAGATACATTTTGCAACAGCGACATCGTGAGGCCAAATTGGAAAATACACTTTTACTGTTCTTATGTTTAAACATTCACTGATTATAATTATGTGTAATATATGAAACAGACTAAAAGAAGGTATTGGAAATAATAAATAAATAAACCTTGAGCTTCTGAATCTGTTTCAGGAGTCGGAGCTCTACATCTGCTGCTGACGGAGAATGTCCAACCAGCCTCTCGCTTTGTTAAATTTCAGTTTTGTTGAAAACAATGTGTTCATTTAACATTTACAGGTCACCATTTGCTGGAAAAAAATAATTTAAGTTATATTTTACTTTCAAGCTGTTTGCCATTGTTGTTTGTTGTTGACCGTTTCCTTAAAAAAAAAAAAGCACCTGTAAACATTTTAAAGATGTTAAAATGCAGCTTTATGAACATAGATAGAAAGAACTGAAACTTTTTGTTGGATAAATTTAATGTGCTGTTGATGTGCACGCGTCAAATAAAAGCATAAGCATACAGGGGTTTGGTTTATTCAACCAACTGGTCTTTTTTTTACATGAGAATCAACTGAATCCATGAATAAATAGATGCATTTGTCCTGAAGAGTAATTCTGAGCCAGAAATGACAAAACCTCACGGTTGGTTGCTACACCGGCTACCTGCAGACAGAACTAAATCACAGGATTCAAACTTACAGACATTTCTGTTAAAGGTTTGAGCTGATCCGACTGCAGACGCAAAACATATAAAGATGTGAACGTATGATACCGTTAAAATCGAGGTGATGAAACTTCAGAATGTAGCAGTCACTCTGAAAGAAAACATGCATTTAGACCTAAAGCATCTTCACTACAATTACATTACATTTACAGAGTAAATAAAACAATTATATTCAGTAATTTCTCCTCCAAACTGGACCGACATGTCAATACTTGCAGTAATTACATATTGATGGAAGGGGAGGTGGACCTGCATTAGTGGTCTGACACATCTGTCGCTTTATTTCATCTCTTTTTCATCCAAAGGCACAAACCTCTCACTTCTTCCTTTAAACACCTCTGGGTTTAAATACGGCGCTAACTCACTTACGTGGTGGATCAAATGTCATCGGGTTTTTGCGTCTAGAACTCGTGCTATGAGTTTACAGCAGGCCATTGTTTGTTGGACCGATGAGAAGACATTAAAAAAGAAAAAAAAGAAAACCTGAAAAAAAAAAAAAAACCATGACAGTACTCTATCCTCAGAGCAGCCGCGCCCCGAAGCCAAAAGTCTGTTTGATAGCCTCAAAGTAGTATCTCTTCCAGCCTTCCTTAGTCCGCTCCTCCTCGTTGTCCGGGACACCTCGGTACTCCACCTTCAGCTCCGTCTCGCTGCACAGGTCCACAAACGTCATGGCGACCGTTGCATAATGCTCTGGAAGCAGCACGCCACAGGGAGAGGTTTAGGAACAATGTGCATTCCCACAGTGTGGGATGCATTTAGAACTTAAATCTGAGCTCATCTTCTGTCTAAGTGACTCTTTAATGTATGGTTTATATCATAGTTCATTTAGAAACTTCTTGAAAAATCCACAGTGATGATTGTTAGCAAAGCTGAAAAATGCAACTGTTAAAGCTGATCGGTCGCTCACCAGTGGGCCAGTTGTTGTACCTCCACTTCATAACTATCTTCTCATCAGATACCTGGACAGAGAAAGGTTTTTTCAGAATGCATCCACCTCACCTGATGGTCAGAACATCCAGTTTAATTTTATATGATTTTATCCTTCCAAATGTGGACATTTCTCACCAGTTCTGTAAAAACACCGACAACGTTCCCGTCTAGCAGACGAAACCTTCCACCTCTTGTTCCCTCCACTGATGCTGAAGCTTTTGTGAATGCCTGAACCATCTGCAGATGATTCAAAAACATTCTTTAATTAAGAATCAAAAACATTCTTTAATTAAGAATCAAAGGATTCTACATGTAAACCACCAAGTGGCCAGTTGTGGAATAGCAATTTCCAACTCATTGCAGCTTTGTGAAGAAATGAAGCTAAAAAAACTGATTTCACATGCAAAGGTTTCATTATAAGGGTGAAAGAACTGAAGCCCACCTCCTGGTTGAGGAAGACCCTGTAGAGGTCTGCTGGTGAGGTGAGGAACTTGTCCTTTAGGGTGAATTTACAGGTGGGAATCTTGACGCCGGTGTTCACTGGAGCAGCTGTGCTGCTCGAGGATGAAATCTGCTCAAAACAACCAGAAGAAAATGTCTCATCAGGCTTGCTGCATCGCTGCAAGGAGAACCAGGATGTGACAGTGAATAATTCAGGGATATAGGATGAGAAGGTTGTCAGCACCGACCTGCGTTTTATCCACCTTGGCTTTGGACTGTGAGGTGGTCTGAGGCTTGGCCACGCCATTGGCTGTCGGCAGGATCATTCCCTGCGTGAACTCTGCATAAGAAACATAAAATACAGATTAAAACCTGCCTTTCAGGCAAATATGGTCACTGATTGTAAGCCCTGACCTGATTTTAAGAAGCCGACGTAGCTTCCCAGGGCTTCACGGATCTTGTCAGCTCCTTTCGTCTTCATCAGCGCAGTCAGCGGCGTGTCAGGCTCGTCTTTATTCAGTGCTATAGAGATCTGTGAAGAGACGAAGGCCACCAATTATACTTTTCTCATCCCCACTAGTCAGACACAGGTTCTTCAGTGACACTTACATCGAGATCCTCCATGTCGTTCTCATCAGACAGGTTTGGTACTTCCACAGTTCCTTTATATTTCACTCCTGTTTTTGACACTCCTGTAAAACAAGAACATTGCGGACAAAATGTAATCAGCTGTCCCTTGTCCAATTATCTTTGTTTCCTGAAATATTCATTAAAGTTATTTTGCTAACATAAATGCCAGGTATCACATAAGCTCCCCGGCAGAGGTCAAAATAAATGTTGCTTGTGTTAGGAAAGAAATTCTACTCACCGGTCCAAGTAGCCTTCAGGACCCATTCATAAAAGAAAATAAGTTTCCCTTTGCGGTTGTTGATGGAGGCCTCTCCTTCCACCTTGCTGACTTCCGTCACCTCACAGCTGCCCTCCTCACTCTCCACTTTCAGGCCCAGCATGAGGGATTTTAACTTTTCTGACGACCAGTTTGTTGCATCTCGTTCAGTCCTTAAAAGAAGACACGGCAGGGATGAGTTGTGTTCAATAAACCATCTTTTTAAGGCATTACACTGTAACTGTGTTTTTGTTGGCTTTATATTGGAAAAATCCATGTTTACATCTTGGACTGAATAGATGGACTGTCACACATGGGGTCTTAAAGTGCTTATGCCACTACAAAAGCAAACCAGACAAATAGGAATTGTATGTATATAATACTGTAATACTACATTTTGGACAGTATTTACAGTACTGTCATAGGAGTTTGATCTTTCCTAATACGAAAAAAAAAACAAAACAAAACAAGTTTTACGAAGTAGGAATAATGTGCCTGTATCCTTCAGCACATGAATTCACAACAATATATAATTTGAATGATTAGTTTATACCACGCGTAATAACGAAACACGTGCACTGTTTTACTCGTGTTACCATCTCGGTTTAGCGATGTGATTAATTTTAGGCTAGAGGAGCATTAGCATGCTAAAAACCGGGGTAAAGCCTACAAGGTCTACTTCAGCCAATCTCTAATGAGATATTTATAACAATGCACATTGAGCTGCCAGACAATTGCGTACAATAACGATAAGACAACACAATAACGGCAGAAGAGTGCTCAGAAAACGAGCTAAAACATGTTGTGTTAGCGCTAACAGGCTAGTTAGCAGCCTGGCCCTTCATCAAACCTCACCAGTGCCAGTTGTTGACATTCGTCGCATCAGCTCTTTCCTCAACAATCCAGCGAGGATCTCCTTCTCCCCACTTAGCCATTTAACCAAATAAACTGTTAAAGACGTTTTAACGGGTGCCGTCGTGTTGCGAAGGGCAGCGGTAGCTGGTTTCCGGTGACTGGCCGGTGCACGTTGTTTCCAGAAGCCTCTAACGGTTCCTGCATTTATCCGCCGTGCGTAGAAATTGCTGGAAGCGGAACCTTTTAGGGCGACTGTACCAACCCGGAAGATGTTTCCTGTGGGACCCCTGCGTGTCCTGGTGAAAGGAGAGCAGCAGAAAAGAATAAATACCACCGGAGGCTTTTGAAATAACAGAAAAAGTGAGTTCAGGTCTCAGTTGTTTGACTATGAATGTGAAGTTATATCAAAAGTTTGAAACTCAAAATGATTACTTGGCGTTTGTGGAAATAAAAAGGGGGGTCCTCAAGCTTTGGTTCAGTGGCTGCCGTTGCATTGAATAATAAAGGTCATGTCTCAGGTCACCGTATTTAGAGAAAGGAGGGGAGGAACTTCTGAAGAAGCAACAGGGAGAATTCAAAGAAAGGTGGGAAAAGCAGAATACAACATAAATGACAATAATACTGCCCGGGGAGCACACCGCATTTAGAAGAAGCTTCTGTGTTCTGTCACTTTAAAGCACCATGAGCAGCAGTTTTTGCTGGGAAAGGTTATGTCTCTGTGTCATTAACTCAAATTATAATCCTTCAAAGGGTGCTATATAACCCTTTAAAGGGGCCATCTGAGTTACTATTTACTGGGAACTTTACTGGAAACACAAATAAACACAACAAACAAGTTTATTGAGCCGGAATATCTGATGATGATGATGATGATGATGATGATGATGATGATGATGATGATGCATAAACGCATGTGACATGTTTCCATGTGTGCATGCAATAATGGTTAGCAGAACATATTTTTACATTAATGTGTGAAGCACTCGAAATTTATACTGTGCAGACATAGAAGATAACACAGATGGAGACATTTGGGGGAAGTAACAGGTGTAAATAATTTAAGGATAATATGCTTCAAAGTCATGTCTGAGTTAATCACTGTGGGATACAAACTGCTTCAGGATATGAGAAGCACCTAATCACAGTTTAATAGAACCTGAAACAGACTGGTAAATGTGAAACTAAAGCTACAAACAAAAACAGCAAGAATGATTACTCGAGTCTAAACAAAGCAAACCTGAGACTACACTGCTTTAAGTTAGACCTAAAATATGTTTTCAGGCAGAATTTACTAAAAGACTACAGAGATGTATGAAGAAAGAAGTACCCCCTCCATGCAGAGTGCTCGAGGGTATGCCTTGGTGGGAGGACTGGGCAGATCATGGACTATGAGTCAAGGTGCTTGGAGAGAGGGGTCAGAGGTTGATTAACAGGATCTGGGCTGGGCTATGGTTCAGAACGCAACAGGAAGACCAGAAAGGTTTTTAGGGCTCTGGGGATGGACAGGAACCTTAAGGTTGCAGCTACAGGAGGGGCTTTGAGATGAATTACCTTTAGCCTTAGAAGACCAAGGGTCAAAATTTCTGATCCAGCCATCCCACATGTGGGGAATGAGCAGTTCTGTGGGTTTGAGCTCTCCGAGTGCCTTCCTAGTGTTGGAAATAAA
>BJFM01005716.1:73622-95862 GCA_016586285.1 Arothron firmamentum
TTTTTTTTTTTTTTTTTTTAGGGGGTTGAAGCATTTACTTAAGCCGTTAGTTTCCGACTTTGGAATCCAAAACACACAGGAGAGGGCAAAGATAATTACCTATACCGCCACACATTCTTATTTACTTTCCATGTTTACGTCTGTCATACTAGCTCCTTCTGGCCATCTGTTTCTATTTATTGTTACATGGACTGAGCAAACATTCTTCACACTACATGCACCTGAAACCAGAACAAATTGTAAATCCAAATCTATGAGTCAGTGCATATTTTCCTAAAGATTTGAGCAATTATGAATGGAATATATGTATATGTACGTATGTGTATATAGAAATATATTTTTTGCATTATACAGCTGGGGGATTTTTGCAAGTATCATTTGATATTACTATTATTTTTCACTCCCAGGCGATTTTAAGATTTTAGTGTAGCCAGACTTGAGACAGTGTCTTCCCATGGTTTGGTATCACAGGTCGACTGCATCATCACATTTACAGGCGCTGTTCTTTCATTGCTTTCAAAGCTTTATGCAGGGCAGGACAGTTCCTGCCAGCCTCCGACCAAATGCCGGTAAAAGATCTGACGGTTTTCTGCTCAGTTGACGGCAGATGCGTTTCAATGCGCTGCTTTCATGCTCGCAGCATTTGGAGAAACCACGGGGTGACACCTGCATCGAGAAGCCATATCTCTGTCATTTGTTAGTGCGACGAATGATTTCTGTTTGTTACCCAATATAATTTATTGTTTTATTTATTGTATTTATTATATCAAGGTACAGACATGACACATTGACTTCTACCGTGAGGCCCGATGAAATATTTATCAAAATTTTGCCCTCCGCTTTGAACGCAGTACCTATTTATTCCTCACTCTTTTTCTTTCTTTTTCTTTTTTGAAATATTGATCATAACCGGGTTCTACTCAGATCACTATGCAGCTCTGTCATTCGTGTTTCAAAATGATTGTAAGCGACTCAAATGTCCTCTTAATTCCTTTATGCAAACAGTTGCCTTTCTTCTATAGATATGGGAAAATCAAATGCATTTTTCAAAAAAAAAAAAAAAATTTCCTCGCGATGTGATGAAGAGATTAACTCAGGCAAATGAAATGTATTGACAAGAATACAGTATTACGACACGCTGATTACCTTACCACAACACTTCTGAAGGATGTCACTCTGGTCTAAATGGGAGCTAGAACTTCAAAGACTAATTAACATTGTAAAATGTATGCATTTTTTTATATCAAGGAAAAAAAAAACATTGTAGCATCTTTGTAAATATTTTTTATAATAAAAGGTGCAACTATTGACTGTGTCACATTTATGTCCCACTTTTATTATTCCGGATAAACAGGAAATAGCCAAACCTTTCTCTATAAATCAGAATATATCAGTCTAACAGCATACGAGAACCCTCACGGGTAAACGTTCAGCAGGATCGACATTTTAAATTCAGGGCAAAGATAATGGGGACGAGTTCAAATTCTGAAGGTCAGAGGTGTTGTTCAAGGGCACCTTTCTAATAGCAATCGGTGCATTTAAGTTTTTTAACTTGTGAAAACTGATTTATGACTTGGCTCACACTTGCCAGACCTTTGTCCTCACGTGTTATCACATGATGTCGGGATTCAACAGGACTGTTGTCCATTTGCAGCTCAGGGAAAATGCAGAGGTTGACGACCTGCAATGCCTTTAAAAAAAGAAAATCTAAAGCCTGGTCTGAAAACGTAAACGGGTTATTTTAAAAGTCAGGGTGAATTTGCGCGTTTGCCTGTTGGATGGCCTGTAGTTAAAGATTAATGACCTCTCGGTGACTCAGCAGAAAACCCGCCTGAGAGCAATCAGGGGAGAAAGAGGCCATTGTGCCCTTTAAAAGGCGAGATGAGGAATATAATATTTACACCGTGTCACCTGACGCGCGCACGTTCCATCATTTTTGAAAAGGCGTGCCTTGTGTGGAGTCCACACCTTTACAGACACGTGGATAGCATCAGGGGTAACCGGTCACGGCTCTCACAATGCCTTCACGTATTTCTGACATCCAACCTCACTTTCAGGTAAACAATCAGGCTTTGGAGTCTTTAATCAGGACCTTCTGAGGGCCTCGATAACACAGGAGCAACCTAATGAATGAGCAGATCTAACCCCAGTATCAGAAAACAGCATGAATAAAAAATAAATAACAACTAAACACACAACCGACAATGGCTGATTTGAGAGCAGTTATTGCTTTTTGTTGGAGACAAAATGGAGAGGAAAGAAGAAGTGGAATCGCAGCTGTGACAACTTCAGCAGGAAGAGGCAGAAAAACCCTTCCCTTATTTGGTGCTCGCGTTCTCCGTCTTTCCGGTCACTTCTCCCCCACTTCCCCTCTGAGTCATCTGCGCCTTTAAAACGCTACGTTCAGGTGCTTCATTAAAACTTCCAGCGTTCTTACAAACTAATCGTGTGTTTTTATATTTTAAATATACATATATTTTATATAGAACCTGCAATACTTGTCGACACAAATGTAGAAAGTTTATTTGATTTCTTGATTGAAACGCAACACGTATTTTGAGGCTTTAAAACCTGTCGTAGGACGACAGAAAAGCAAGCTTTTCACAATTTAAAGGCAGATGGTTTGAAAGAACTCAGCTGTGCTAATAAATCGTCTTTAAACCTAAACATTTTTTATAACCAGCAAAAAAAGTCCCAATAAAGACGATACAATCTTATCAGTTTATCAGGCGGCTACAATTAGCTGCTTGTTATTGTAACTGTGAATCGGCATCGTGTAAATCGAAATTAAATTACAATTTAAAATCACATTTTCTTGTGGGTCGTGGGTGACGCTGTATTTTCCGTAGTGGACCTGAACGCAGCAGTAGGAACAGGCGGCCCGCACATTCGCTGCCCCGTGAGTGGCGGAGGCGGGGGCTTGAGCAGCAGCTGAACCGACCAATCAGACGCGCCCGCACTGCTCGTTCCGTCCCCGCCCCCTCCTCCGCTCCTCCGCCGTGGATCGGCCGAACATTCCTCATATTCCCGGGGCTCGGCGGCGCAGGAACACGGGCACGGAACGGAACCAACAGCCGGTATCACTCAGCTCATGGTCCATTCGACGGAAACGTAAGGTTGGTGTTTTATGAGCGAACTTTTGCCGACATCAGAAAGTCGTGTATTTTCTTTAAACTTATATTAAGGCCGGCGATCTCGCACTTGGGTCCGGGGACGTAGAGGCGGTTCGGGGTCGTCTTACGGTTCCGGAGGATGGATGGAGAGTCCGTCTCATGTCGGGGCGCTACTCTGTTATCAAGGAAGTTGTAGGACTGTGTTTTGGTCACACATTTGACTTTGCGTCGTAGTTTCACCTCATCGTTCATTTAGTAAAGTCTTGAGGGTAAATTGGGGCTAAAACTCTTGAAACTGGATTTTCATGTTTTATATGTTAATTGTGGAGCACTTTTGAGCCAGTGATCTGGCCAAGCCAGGGCTGTATGGATGAGTAAAGCCCGCAGGGATGTCTCACCCTGAGTCATGTTGTTCACTGTAGAACAAACTGCAAACTCCAGACTTTTAAAGTGGTTTTCTGCAGCAAACAGCAACACTTTCAGGGGCTGATTGATCGACAGCGACCTGGGAAGCCTGGACATGCTTTGCCAGGTTATTGCTGTTACATAAACTGCACGCAAGGTTTATTACATGTCCGTGCGGTCTTGATGTGGTCCTGAATGTGCCCAGTTTCCATTTGCTGAATGGACAGAAACATTCCACCAATAGGGTTGCAGGTGACAAATTCTAAGTAGTTTTCTCATCAGGTAAAGATAAAATCTATCTACTAATTATTTAAAACCACAGATGCTGTCTGTTAAGAAAATTATAAGTATTTAAATCCATCCCATGAGTGTGTGTTTGGACTAAATGTCCCCTGTTTGTCTTCTTGTAGGTCAATGTTGGGTCGCGGTGTCAAACGGAAGTGGAGCTGCTTGCAGGAGCTGGAGGATGAGACCCTCCCTGCTGCTGCCGACAAGGAGAGGCCCGAGGCGGACCGTCCGGCCGATAAGAGCGGGTTCCTCGTGGGTCCTCCCAGGTGCAACATGAGCCACCTGCAGCAGCGTCAACTGGTCCTGGGCCTCTGCTTGGAGAAGCTCCAGCACTACCAGACCGGCGTGGGCCTGAGTCTGCGCCGCTCCGTGTTGCTCATCAACACACTCAGGCAGATCCAGGAGGAGATCCAGAGCGACGGGGTGGGAACCTGCGCCCCGGAGATCCTGGTGAACGGCGTCCAAACAGACTCCTGTCATCTCAGGGAGGACATGGCGGTCACATGCCCCGGCTGTGCAGATGTTGACGGAGCCAGTCTGCTCGCCTCTCCAGAGGTTCCCTCTCAGGAGGCAGCCAGCTTGGCTGACCAGCAGAAGCCACACCCCACTGCAAGCATCAGCACTGTTAGCGATGCTGCCAACGCCGTGGGCTACCTCAGCGACCTCGCCCTGGATGACATCTTTGAGGACATTGACACGTCCATGTACGAGACTTCGGACCTGCCTTCGGCCTGGGTGGCGGGCTCGCTGTGGCCCGTCAGCATATCGCTGTGGGCAGACGAGGATGTTAAGATCTGCTCGACCAGCCACGCCTCCGCCGGGAGCCTCCAGTCCTGCCTGATGGACCTCAATGAGCTGGACCAGATCATGGAGATCCTGGTCAATTCCTGATTCCCAGAGCGACCTCCAGGGTCACACCTGCACTGCAAAAACTGCTCCCAGAGTCCAGACGGGACTGAGATGCAGTCTTTTGGACTCTTCTGGCTCCAGCTGTTGTTACAGCTTGAGCTCGTTTCCAGTAGTATCCGACGAAAATTCCCCAACATTTTCGCCAACGTGCACGAGCCTGTGCCTCAATTAGACGCCTACAGCCAGCTTACAGTGTTTGAGACAGGAAGGTTTGGCTTCTTACCGTTGATATCCAGCAGTGGCTTTGGAAGCAGCGCGGCACATCCAAGGACCTCCTCAGAGGGACCCCGCCGCCCGAGCTTCCCCACTTTATGCCTCGGCCAGGCTGTGAGATCAGACCTGGGTTGATTATTAATTGAAATCCCTTCGGTTGCCTAAGAGTTTGCGTTTCAGCCGGCTCGGAGGGCAAAGGCCTGGGATTCCTTTCAGTATTACTGGATGGTTTTCATTGCTCCAACATGTAAGGACCTTTAAGTTAGCAAGTGTTGTGGCTGTTTTCATCATCTATTTATAAAGAGAAGAAGGTGGCGTCTCAATTTGGAGATTTTAGCATTCAAATACGTCAGATTTCAAACCCAGAAAGGAGGAGATAAGATCTCTTCTCTCCCATGAAGTGGGTTAAGCTTTTCCACCTTCAGCTCTTATTTTTATTTATAAATTATTATAAAATTGTTTCTTTGTGAGTAGTGTAACTTATAATTCTGTAGAATCTGCGCAAGAGGCATCTCCTCACCGTGAGGTTCACCACGGGCAGCTCGTATTTATGATTTCAGGAATGCGGTTGGGACACGTGAATGATGGCAGTAATGTAGTCCCACCCAGAATTGTAAAGGACAGCACAGGTTTCTCTACTCGTAAAGGCCACGTGGTATGAATTTTTACTGCCGTGTTTTTAAATCAGTTTTATACGTCTGTCTGTGCACGTGATAGTAGGTTTACTCCTCTGCTCTACCTCCTGACGCCCGTTTGCTTTTGCTTTTCTGGACACTCCTGTTTTGCACAGCGACTGTCTGCCTGTGACATCCATCACTTAGTGGTTTTTTTTCCCCTTTTTCTTTCGCCGTTTCGTCCTCCAGACCAAAGCGATCCGTCCTCACCTGCATCTCTCACGTCGACGTGCCTTAACTACTGAACAGAATTCTTATTCCTGAGGGTTTTCCTGCGAGGCTGAGCTGGAGGAACTGTGGCGTGGTCGTTATGTAAAAGCACTGAAAGCCATCGCGTTTCCCTTTTTTTTTTTCCTCCCCTGCGCTCGGTGAAAACTACTGGCATATGAGCTTAATCTATCCTGACAGTCTGACAGCAAACTAGCCGAGGGAGGAGGTGGCAGTGAGAAATAGGAGGGGGAGGGAAGGAGCGGTGGTGCTTTGCGTCACTCCTGAAGGTGGAGTCTGGAGCTGTTTTGCCCCGACTGGGGCCGCCAGCCAATCAGACGGGAGGAGAGGAGCCAGGCTGGTGCGTGAGGAGAACGCCGCCGCTCCAACAACAACAACAACTTGTTTTTGTTCCCGTGCAGAAAATGTGTGGATCTGTTGGATTTCAGTCTCACGTTAATCCACTTTCTGTTGTTTTGCTGTTGTCTTTTTACATAATCTGCCTGAGCTGAAAAGAGAACTGCAGTGTTATTTATAATTTATGAAAGCACACTCTCTGTAGGGTCTATAAAGCACAACGTGTTATTGATGATGACATGATATATATGTGAAGGACAAACTTGCTATGTATTAGAATTACTGTATAAGTAATATGTATTTTTGTGGAATATTTTATAGATTTTATTCAATAATACAGGAAAATTATTCTAAAGTCTTTGAGTCTTCCTTCACTAATATATAAAACAAGCCTCTATGCTAAAATACATTAAAAGAACACAACATACAGTACTTTTTTTCACTTAAAACTGCACATAGAAAGATCTGGGTGATTCATTTTAGTCAAATATACTGTATGTATATATGCCAATTGCAATGAGGGTAAAAAGCCCTTAACCTTTTTCAAACGTGACTTGTGCTGCACTTTGCTGCTGACATGCACAGCAGTCTGCAGTTGTTGACCACTGGTGCTGCTCAGATCCTCATCACCAGTCAGCACCAGCACCCAGTGAATCCAGCATAGCTGCTCTGAGGCCAGAAACAATAACTTTGCTTCTTCAAAATTCGAATTTGAGTGTTGGCGAAAGCAAAGACCTGTGACACGTGTCTGCAAACACACACACACACACACACACACACACACACACACACACACACACACACACACACACACACACATATCCCGCAACTTCACAAAAGTCCAACAAATGTACCGTCCTGCACCAAGACTTTAATCAGAACGGAATGCCGCACGCTGCACGGCCTGCATTTGATTTAAAAGGCCCGCAGAAGGGGAGCATGCCTCCTCCGCTCTGCGCAGGCTGCACTGAAATGGTGGAGCTTTTAACTGCAGCCTGTCACGCCCTGATCGGTGCGGGGCGCGTCCCTTCACGGCTCTGGCGCAAGTGGAAGCAAAGGCTGCCCTCTAGCGGCCACGGGGCCGATGTGCAGTCATGAGGCAACACATGCTGGTGCTGGCTGATCTCTGCTGTTTATTGCAACATCATCATTAATACGCTCCCGCACAGCGTCGTTTTGTTCTGCCAGAACAATAAAAAGATATTAAAATGGATCCTAACCATTCTGGGTTGTTTGGTTTATGCATCTGATGGTTGTTTTGTTCTTCTGATGGGAGCAATCCTTCAGAAAACAACAGGTAGATGTGCCAGCGTGTTGTTTTAATTGTAGTCTATGAAACTAAAGCTCAGAGCTATGGCAAAAAAAAAAATAAAAAAAATGCTAGAATTCAGGGAGTGGTCACACGTGAGGAGGAGCAACACGTGCACCACTGCACACGGCGGCCTCAGAGGCTATCAGCTATCTACAATACATGTCTGCAGTCCTGCAGTGCTGCAGGATGTCAGTCAGGATTTAATGTTCCCCCGTGGCCTCACATGAGCCCACTGCAGTGGGCCCGGTCCAGGCTTTGGCAGCGTCCAGCACGCTGACTCAGCACACACAGAACAAACAATCACTGCTGCTGCAACAACACGCCAGGGGAGGAACCACTGAGCAACACAGCAAATCATCTGCATCAACAACAGCAGCAACAACAACACTATCATCAACATCTTCATCATAAACAACAAATCTCTTTTTGTGGTTTTGTGTAAATACTGGTAAATGGACAGATTAAAGGAGTGTTAGCGCCCCACGCTGGTCAAAGGTCGCAACTGCATGTCTCATCATCCTGACCAGCCTGTAACATTTTAATCAACAAACTCACACATAAGTCAGTTAGATGTGAATATGACAACACTCTGACAGAGAACAAAAACATTTTAGCTGGTCAATTTCTCATTATCTGTGCAGTATTTTGTTTGTGACTAACAATATGGCTGAAAGGAGACAACCAGGGGCTTGTCTCAGTGGATCTGCATCTTAATCCAGATCTTTGGCCATCTCTGCTGTGTTAACGGTGATACACAGTCCCGTGTCCTCACACACCCTGCAATGGACACAGAAGCCGGGTCAGCGCTGTGCTGAGCTGAACTGTGCTGCAGATGTATTTACCCAACACTGACTTACACGGAAAACATCTAATATATGTTACAAAATGTCTCATGTCTGATTCGATTGATTGAGCTGTGATTGAGCGTATTCCCCGTCTGATTATGTGTGAGTGATTCTTGGGGGCCTGCCGACAGCCGAGAATTCCAGACATGACGGCATGTTATCCCTGTAGAAACGCATTTGAATTGGAATCTTCCCCATCAAAGCCCCACATTCAGTTTTTTTTCCCACACAGGAGACAAATTAGCCGCTGGCATGTTGTTTTTCTTGACTGCACATACTGTATGAGAGGAACGGAGGCCAAGAGCACGCCGTGGTCACCTGGAAAGGTCGCAGCTCCAGACCACATGAGCTGGCTCAGTGAAGACAAAGAGGTCAGTGACCTGAGTAACGAACACTGAAAAAATGCATCACTGAATCGGATTTGGTCGCATTTTAATCCAAGTAACTATAGAAAGTATAATTACATTATTAAGCTTCTGTATCAATACCAGTGTTTGCTTTTTTTTTGTTGTTTTTTTAAATCAAATAACTCTGATATGTAGATATAAGAGCTTTACACTCTACAGAGGAAACTTTCTACTAATCTTAATATAAATTAAAGAGTTTAAGGCTCCGTTTTGGATTGCTGCTAGTCATTAACCTGCAGCCGAAATACTTAAAAGTTTTATTTACATCAGGGGTAAAAACATGATTGGAAATGTTAATGAAAATATGAATTAGGTTAACTTTACTGAAAAAGTTGACCTAAATGAAACTGTACTGATTAATCGATTGTCCAGATAATTTTACAGCAGACTTAGAAGAATTCTGTTTGTATTTATCAACACATAATAAAAATTTAAAAAAGACCTACGTGCCTTTCACATGACTGCGAGGCAGACGATGATGATGAGGAGGAGGAAGAACAAACCGAAGAATGAGGCTAAAGGGCAGATGTAGTGTCACGAATGGATACAACATTCATCTGCATTCACGGTGATTTTCTTTACCTTCATGGTACATGAACGTAATCAAAGGTCGAGTCAAAGCTGAGGAGCAGCATCATGTGGTCATCACATGAGAGGATTACTGCAGCACAGTCAACTTACAATCATTACAGATATTAGAGCTTTCAGTCAGGCTTGTTATGATAAGCAGAATTAGATTATGCTTATTATCCTTGCTATAACTACCAACTGTCTCAGTGCCAGAAGGCGAAAAAGGGAATGACGACAACAACAACAACAACAACAACGCTGGTAAATAAGAAATGCTAACAAATTCTGAAGCAAACGATCATGTTAAAACTTAATGATTTTACTGTAACATTTTCACTGATGTGTTGGCATGGTAACCATGTGTTTAACTGTATTCACTGATAAATGTCGGTGCTCCAGTGCCCCCCTGCAGTCAAAAACATCATCACGTTGCCTGGAGATTCCTCCAGAGTGTGTGTGTATGTGTGTGTGTGTGTGTGTGTGTGTGTCCTGTGATCGACTGTCTGGCTGGAACAGTGTTGATAATCACTGAAACATCCAGAGGGGGTTAAATAACTTGTGACCACATTCTTTTGGTAAAGAAAATGTGGTTTGTGTCACACGGAGGACTGCCTACCGAGTTATCCATCTATCATCCATCTATTCACCCATCTATTCATCCATCTATCATCTGTCAACTCTTCTCTTCCTGTGGTTTAATCTGCTCTGATGTGATTAATAGCTGAGACTGTTTCGATCAGCTGGATTCTGATGATGTCCCATTAGCTCTTGACCATTAGCCTGACCTTCTGACCTTCAGCTGCCACCGCTGCTTCACCACCGCCGCAGACAGGCCTCTGAGCGGTTTACTGCAGGCTCTGTGCTGTTGACACCAGCTGTCAACCTAATGTCCACCTTTGCCCTTGAAATCTGCAGTGATCAGGTGCAACTGGTGCCTCTTTATCTTTAGATTTATTTCATTCATCTCACTGTGTTATTTAAAATACGCTAATAACAACGCTTTATTTAAATACTACTTTGCACGCACATTCTTGTGCAAAGGCTTTCAGGAAATTGACTTGCATTAATGTTGCAAAACCCAATTTGGAAAATTTGCAGACAAAACATAATTAAAGCAGCACGTCCCCAAATTCAATGAACATGTAGCCGAAGGGGCTTTTCTGGGTTTTAGGCTTGTAAACACAACTCATAGATAAATTAGCTACGCTTAGTCAAAATAGAGCTGACGGCTGTACAAATGAAGCAACAGACGCTGGTTCTTTCAGCGCAACAATCACTCATTACGTGATTTCCAGCCATAAAAAAGGAATTCACGCATGAAGTAATTTATTACAGTCTTTCTGAGGAATGAAAGGTGTTGAGGACCAGCTGTTTACTCCTGATTGCTGCCTACAGAGCACAGTTCGCAGCTGAACAGCAGCGATTCTCTTTGGAAAATCATGTTAGGACAGTGGCCAATGCAAACACGACAGATTCATGTCCGCCAGCGTGGTCCGGTTCGTCACGTCACCAGAGAACAGACGCTTTCCTAAATGTTCCGACGTGGTTCTTCGCAGCAGATGGATCACAGTGGTCATAGGGTCATGCAGCTAATGTTTTGCTAGCTTGTTTTTGCATCCAAAGCTTAAATGAATCTTTTAAAAACCTTAATTGATGTTGTTGTTGCCGTGTTTGACTCTTACTTGGACTGGGCCTTGCAGCATTTGCTTTTGCGATGATTCAGGGATGTCACCCGGTGCACTAATTTGAAATAATTCAGTCTTTTTGGACGTGTAGTCAATAATGACATCAATAGAGACTTTTACCTGGTGTTAGCCTGACAGAATGGTTATTATTTCATATAAAATAAAGCCCTTGAGTCAAGTTTTATTTGGAATATCTGCGGTATGAAGGTGAGTGTGAACGTTCCTGATCAGGGAAGCATAAATTCTTTCTAATTTATGCAAATTTTTCAGAACAGAAGGTTTAAAACACAGGTCACACACGTGCAAGTCAGTGTTTGCACGGGTCCATCAGGTCAAGTTTGAAGAATGCTGACTTTTCTCACAGGGTTTCACAGCTTTTCCTGAGAGTATTATGGTTCAATTATTATTTATTAGCCAACTTCAGAAGACTGTTCTAACCTGAGAACTGTTGATATAAAATAATTATGGACCCTGAGCGGCTGAAACTAGCAGCAAACACCGTGATGGTCGAAAAGATGAAGATCTGCACTGAATCCAGTCTCCATGTGTCTAAACTGACAACTTTCTGAAGAAAAGTGAGAGATAATCAGCTGATTTTGTCTGCTAACGTGGTTCACATGTCAGTGCTGAAACCGATTTACTGGTCATGAAGAGCGCGAAAAGCTTCACAATTTGTAAATACAACCAAAACTCACAACGAAATTTATGGGTTTGGCTTTCTCTTTTCCTTCCTGGCTTTAAATGATTTCTAAAACTCAAAGTTTCTGGTAGTAATTCCACAAATTGCTGATGATTTTCTACTTATCTTACAGATGCACAGTTTCATCATATTAGATAATGTATATTTGCATAATGACTCATGCCTTCTTGTCTTAAAACTTACGCTTTTAGTTAAAGCTTCAAAGCTGTGATTTACAGGAAGGGAAATTAGCTGTACTTTCATTTCCTCCCTTCAGTAACAACCTGATTTAAGGCTGGAAATTTGTCTTTGTGCCAAATTTAAATGCTGCACTGAGCTGTCTGACGGCCATAAATGTATTGGAATTTGCTCTGATTCTAGGAACTGGAAATTTATAAAGTTGCAGATTCAAAAATACATTTGAATTTGAAACAGGGTGTGGCAAAAAATAACCGCACCGCATGTGGAAAAATGCAGCGTTTGGCCAGCAGCCACGTCTTAAATGGGATGTTGATGTAATGTCCGAACCATTAAAACGTCCATAATTTTTTCAGGACACACAAATATCAAAAATATTTTTCTCCTTAATAAATAACTTCCTGTGTTTTCTGATGTTAAAATAGCCAAGTGGAATTAATCTGCTATTTTCAGTCAGACAACATCAAAATGGAATTTACAGAAAATATTATTTCATTCTTGGAAAAATGTAAGACAAGTTTAATCGATTAACTGCTGTAAAATTGAAAGCGATAATTTGATTATCAGATCAAAATCTTTTAATTATTCAAGGATGACCAAATGTTTTGAAAGATGATTGAAGCCATGTGAGAGATTTATTTCAGTCTGGACTTCAGACGTTTCTCCTCAGAGTTTCAATCAGACGAGCCCTTTAAACCTGAAACTGACTTTATATGCAGCACTTTTTTATCTTCCAAAAACACTTTTATTGTGATTTTTTTTTAAACGCATGTTGACACATGAACCACACATCCATCATCCATCCATCCATCCATCCATCCATCCCTCATCCCCCTCTCCAGAAACCCACACAGCTCTATCTAATTAGGAGCAACGTGCACCCATTTGATCTATTCTTCTCCATGTCAGCCCCCCCCCCCTCTTTAACCTTCACAAGGGGTTAAAACGGGTCCACAAATTGAGTTACCGCTCCATATCCATAAATTGTTCCACCCTCCACCTTTCAAGGCCGGAGCCAGGAGCTGACATCCTGATCATCCTTCTCTGATTAGAACAATCAATGAGAGTGAGCGGAGGAGAGATGAGGAAGAGGAGGAGGAGCTGAAGAAGTGAGGGATGTGACCGTGTCCGCTGGGAGGGGGGAAGGGGGGGGGACTCCTCCCATAATTAAGTTAGCGTGCTGCGTTGAAGGTCCGTGTTTACAGGGCTGCTGAGAGTTTCCTTCACTCCCTGTGGGCAGCTCCGAGGCAGCAGCAGCTCCTTCGCTCCTTTCTCTCTGGCTCTTTCTGCATCATCTCTTCGCTGTGCTGCGACTGACACCCCCCCCCCACCCGCGCACGGAGGCTGACCGAGGACGAGCCAGGAGGGCCGGCAGCGACAGCAGCACCTACCCTTGGCTACCGCTAACGCTGCCATCATGTGCGACTGTTTTCACCTGGCTTTTCCCAACTGGCACGCCGACTCCGCACGGACAGGTGGGCGTCCGACTCTCTGCTCTTTCTCTCCGTCTTTGCTGCTTTCCCTGACTCAGAGGTTCCGTGTGTGTGTGTGTGTGAGATGAAGCGGCTGGTGCTGATGCTGAGTGTTGCTGACCTGCAGCGGGTGGCTGGGTGTGTCTGCACAGTGCAGGGGAGTGTTTGAAGATGTCATCATCCAGGATGTGAGCTGCGCTTCCCGTTTCCCTCCGGCTGGATGTTTGAAGCAGACGCTGGGAGGAAAAAAATAAAAGCCTCAGTTGGTGCAGAAGTTGGAGTCAATCCATCCAAAGCATTTGAAAGCAGCAAAAGGGCTTTTAGCTGTAAAGTTTCATTGTTAGGAAACTTTGTTTTGAATGGTAAAAGTTAGTGCTCGTAGCTCCTCTCTTGGTAAAAATAAAATTTAAATTTAAACTTAAATTTTGCCAGCATTCCTAAGTGAAATGCTTGAAATTAACTTGCTTGTAATATGCAAAGCAAACACAAGTGATCAATATTATTTTGAAGAAGCTTGCACACACTGTTGATAACGAGCACGAGTCTAACGAGCACACATAAACTGCTGCATCACCCTGGTGGCATGATCGATGAAGTATGGAATCTTTTTGCACGTAGAAAACACTCGTTCTGATACTTGTAGAAGCACCAATTCTCCAGAGTGTGGCATCACAGTATGATCGTGCTGGGAAGAGGTCAGGCTAATGTCTGCTGTTGTCATTCTCCACAATTGGCCTTGTTAATATCAGCCAGCTTTTAATCAAATCTGAGGATGTTGGAGACATTTATGCTGTTCAGAGAGGCTGCAGGCATCGCTCAAGGTCAGGGAGGAGAGAGAGGGAGAGAGAGGGAGGGAGGAGAGAGCTTGATCTGTTCACTTGTGGAGGCTGAAGTAGCCATCCATCCTGATTCACTATCACCATCAGTAACTGTTGAATCAGCGGGTGTTTTCGGTTAAATCTGCTTTGTTCTTGATACCGTATAAAGTTCAAACGATTGTGCCTTTAGTAACTCTTTAAAGGAAGATGTGAATATTTTGATTTTCAGGGACACACGGTGACGTTCAAGGGAACAACCAGCAAAAAGTTTCTTAAAAAAAAAACCCTCCAAAAGTTCTGAGATGCTTTTGATGTGTTTGGATTTGCAGTTTAGTAAAAAGTGCAGATCTGGACCTGAGTATGCATGGCTTCAGTCAGGTGGCATGTAAACAAGATTTCAGCCTGCTCGTGTCTAATATTGTGTATTTTGTAATAATTAATTGAGAAAAGAAATCCAGATCTGTGACAAGGCCCCCTGTATGCCGGCAGCAGATTAGAATATTGGAAGCATGCACTCGTACCGTCTCATGTTCGTATTACTCATGCAGAAAATCTAATTCTGTATTTTTCCCCAGCTACTTTCCTCAAATTTTATTATAAGCTGGATCCAAACAAGCCGCTGTCCTCTGAAAGCAGCTTGTGTCTGAAACAAAAAGGAATTCGAGAGCACAAATGATGCGCTGTATTGCTTTATTTATTAGTTTAGTGGAGGGGGGTCTTCAGGGACAAGTCGGTTATGTAACCGATAAAACCAAGGGAGGAATCTAAAGATTTCCTGTAAACCCTTTACCTTTCCTTTTATTGTTCCTTCAAAAGTCTGATTTTCAAGTCGATGCAGCGTTCCGGGCCACATTAGCAATCGTTCAGAGGGGCCACACCCAACTGGAGCTGCAGTTGCAGCTAGACGTAAATCACGCCGGAGCTGCACCCAGACCTCTGCATCTACCTGCAGAATCTCACCATCAACAAGTCATATCAGTGCATTACACAGTGCAGCATCAACTCTATTAAACAAATACATACTGAAGGTTGCTGAGTGACTCACACTTTCACGCAGAGACACGGCTCCCACATGATAAATATTTGGGGAAGGAGTTTCTACATGTGCAATGGAGGGATAGTGCACATCCACCTGGATAAATAAAATGATGAATAGCGTGATCAATACATCATCCAGTCATGCCAGGCGGGGCCCAAATCCTTCTTTAAGCTCACGGCACACACTTGTGCCAGGCTTTGCAGCTGCGTTCTTGAGATGCGGCACATGACAGTTGCAGGACCCAAAGACGCAGGTTAACTCAATGAAACGAATCCTGTCTAATCCTGTTCAGTTCAGTTTCCCAGAGTTCGGAACATCTGGCAAACGTCTCATGGCGGAAACGCCATATGATCACGCTCACCTGCACGTCGAAACCTCCAAACGGACAAAGACACGCGACTAACAGTTCTTCAAAATTTCAAGGACATTTAGAGTATTCCATTTTTTTAAATGAAGGTGGTCTGTAGGAAGTTGCTATAAAAAATGTATCTGAGTACCTGTAGTCAGACCCAACCTCTTTTGTAAATCTGAGACTGAATAAATCACTTTAGTCACTCGTAAACAGACTGTAGGAACGTTAAGAGCCGGTTTGGATGACGCATCACTAACACCAGGACTAACACAGCCAGTAGCAGGTAGGTCAACGTTTCTAAAGAAAAATGAAGTAGAAATAACAGAAGACACTGGAGCACAGTAAATGCTAACGTTCTAATGAGTCAATCACACGTCCTTGAGTCAATAACACAGTTGATGTTTTGTCTTCTGATGCACTTTTACAAGCAGCCATAATGCATGTCATCTTCACCTGACATGCATTAGGCTAGAGGGTGGGGTATCAACGCCGCGGATGGCTAAGTGCTGTGGCGTACCAAACATGTTTGATTGTAGCATTTTTTTTGAAGTCGTGACAGAATTTAAAAGGACAAAAATGGATGAAAAAGCAACGTTCCCCCATATTTGTCCACTGATTGTCATTCAAATTTCCAAGTTAAACTTGATGTGATTTAAAGCATGAATGTATGGAAATTTATAATTCATTACAACGTAATACTCAACACAAACATGACATACACCATTTACAGGTTTAAAGACCTCAAAACTGTAAGCTATGGCAGAGAATTTTCACGTGGCTTGGGTCTAAAACAGACACCTCCCCGTGACATACGTTGACACGTCCTCAGCTATGCGACTACACATCATGTTTGTCATGCAATTTATCTGCAACAGAAATAAATCAGTTTTGCATCTATAACAAATCATTTCCACAACTTTCCACTAAAGCCTGTGCATATCTTTAACAGCATCCTTGTGACAGCACTGCACCAAGAGTCAGAAACCAAAGAAAATGTAGATAAAAATTATTTAAGACACTTCAGAGTAAAATCTGGAGATTTGCAATTTCTCTGGAATGAGGCTGCAGTCGTCATAAACATATATACACATTTACACCTGCAGCCACACCAACTCGAAACAAAACCAACACAAGTAGGAAGATGTTGGGAAAGCTTGTTGCTAATGCACGCGTACTATTGTGCACTTTTAATCTGAACAAACACAAGAACCGTCCGCAGAATAATAAGCAAGATGAAAATGGAATTGCAAATCAAATTGAGGTTAGGTATCAGAGTATAATAATCTGACCATATTCATTTGGAGTCAGACTTTCCTTTTCAGCGGCCTTGATGGGATGAGCTCAGAGGCTGCAGAGTCTAATCTTTAGATCAATACAGTGCATCACTTAACAGACAATGGAAGCAACGGGTCCCTGAGGGAATTGTTTGCCAGGAAGGACTCTAAATAGTCTCGGCTCTCGTGTCTCTCATAGCCTGAAAACAATTTTCAGGAGTCAGACAGGGTGAAAGTTAAACTGACTGCAGAGCAGAACCGCTGCTTCCTTCTGTCTTCAGGCATGGGTGTGCATGTCGTGTTCAGTCTTTAAAGCAGACAAAACAACACCTCTTTATCACTCCACACAGACTCCTTTTATGCCAATCATTTAGAAATTCTGACTGATTGGATTTAAGATGCAGTGTGAGTTCATTTACCTGATTCGATTTTCTATTAGCTGTTCATCATGAAGCAACTGACAGCCTTTCTGAGATAACGCTATTAAATTGTGTGTGGTGTATCAGAATGGAAGCGTGACCGTTAAGATGATGTATTCGATTTTGATGTATTCTATTTTACTGTCAATATTTTGCGAATATAATTTATTCTCCATATGAACAGGAGGTGGCCGTAGGCTGAGAGGACCAGGGCCTGGTGGACAGGATGATTCAGTGAGTGTCCTGAGAATTTTAGCAATTAGCATTAGCAAGTCAAACCTATCCATCATTCAGGTGACTCTAAAGGAAGCCATGTCAAATATAAGACGTCGAGCTTTTGAACACGCAGATATGTGATGAGCCATCTCAGTTCACAGAAGGAGAGCGACCGCGCCCTCAAGGATCGTCCCCCGTTGAGGAGTATCCCGAAAAATATGCTGACAGTGACCAAGAGGTAAAGGTGCTATTTTAAAAACAGACAAGACAGTAGTAGTAGTAGTAGTAGAAAAATTGAATTAATAAATGAAGTTCTAAAGAAATACACTTGGGCCACAAATCTTTTACAATCACTGGTACAATCATGTGGTGAACCTCAGGCCATCAGCTGAGCTGATGCCATCGCCGGATACCAGTCATCTTGGTCAGACAAGAAACGTTCTAAAGGGTGTTGTTGTTAGATGTCTGAGATTAAGGCTAAATTAAACATAATCTAAAAATAATATTCAATAAATTACAGGCAACCTCCATTTCCTGTAAATTCTCTGCATAGATGGGAGTAGTCTGTTGTCCATCTTTACTAAACTAAACTGGGCTTTGTTTGCAATTTTGTTTGGCATTTAAATTAGAATTAATGTTCCATTCTTTGTCATTTTTTTAGTGTGAAACAGAATATGATTCATACCACAAAGGTGCAACTGGTAAAAAACCTAAAAAGTCTGGGCTGGGGTCCATGTTTGAAAAGCGCTCCACTCCAAAAATGAACAAACTTAAGGTGAGATCTCTGCACATTTCCGCCGATATGAATTCGACTACAGCAGAAAACTGCACGTACAGAAACTTATTTCATTTAATTTCAGATTGGCTAGAACAAAATTTCATTCAAATCATGTATTGTGTTTCAGTGACAATAAAGCAGCCTCTCTATCTTCTCCTGCAGTAGAATTAATTAATTGCAACTATTCTGATGTGTTGACAGGATGCTCCCAGTCCTGAAACTGAGGTAATAGTGAAAACAGCCAAAGATGGCTGCGCTGAGGGTCTCGTTTATGGTGGTGGTGGGAAAGATGGGATCTTCATTAAGGAGGTGGTACCAGAGTCGCCTGCTTCAAAAAGTCTAAATCTAAAACAAGGTAATCTGAACTAGACTTGGAATCACTTGTCTCTCTTGACTTTAAGTTGTACTTAAAAAGGTGAGAGTACATCTATTACAAGACGGCTTGGAAGTGTTTAGCATTTTATTTTTTTGTACAGGTGATCAGGTTCTTAGTGCCACTGTGTATTTTGACAACATGACATATGAGGATGCTATGCAAATTCTGGAGCACGCTCAGGCTTACAAACTGAAACTCTGCCTGAAACGCAAACCAGAGATCACAGAGACCGAACCAGCCTTGGAATCTGTCATACCGGTAAATATATTTAAGGTGTAACAGTAGGTGTTATATGAATATGAACTGATATTTCATGATTATCTGTTGCCTAACAGGAAGAAGAGGTCTACGCTCCAGACATGAGGGAGCAAGGAAAAACCAAAAGGCGCAGTGATGCCCGCATTTCATGGCCTAAATTTTCCTCCTTAGGAAAGGGTCGGAAATCTCACTTTACAAGGTCTCACAGTTCTTCTGAGGCTGATGAGCAGAGAAAGCTTGAGCTTAGCCCAACCACAAGTGATACAGAGTCACCAATAAAATCTCAGGATGCTCTTAAAGGCAAGAAGAAACACAAGGCAAGGTTTTCGGGTCTAAAAAAAAGAGGTCGCATAAGTTCTTCTGAGGACCAGGACACAGACACGACAATCATTGGTCAGGTCAGTGGCAAAACCCTCCAGACAGGAGATACCTCAGATGTGTTTTCACATGGGGATCTTCAAAGCCCTACAAGAGAAAAGTCTGAACTCTCTATAGCAGGAGATCAGAATGTTCTGGACATGTCAAATAAAAACTTGAGTGAGCCTGGTGCTGTTCAACACAAGGTGGAACTGATCACTCTAGATAAAGAAATGTCTTCAGGTATCAAGTCCCCTGATGGAAAGAAGAAGAAGGAGAGGTCTGAACTAAAAATTAAAATTTTGGGGAAAGATAAATCCAACAAGAAAGATGGAAAAGCAAAACCCTCACCAAAAAGGCTAAAAACACTGGGGGCTAGTATTGAAACAGCAGATGAACCTGAGAAAGAGACAAACGGAACCCAAGGATTTGAGGCGCACGGAACAGTCCAGGAAGATCTCACAGCACCTGATGCTAATGAGAGTTCAAAGGTAATTTCAGCTAAAGTGGAGATGCCAAAGGAGGAATTTGACATATTGGATGTTGCATTTTTGCACAAATCTCCACACAAAACTGAAGACAAAAAGAAAAAATCGAAGGATAAAAAACAAAAAACTAAAGCAGATGCAAACTACAAGCTGCCTAAAGTTGGCTTGAGCGATGTCATGATCGAGGAAACAATACACGAAACAAACACAACTGCTGGAAAAAATGGAGCTAAATTAGAGCAAATTTCAAATGCAGCTTCTGGCAACAAAGATGATCCTTATGAACAACTTTCCAGGGCGCAACTTCCCAAACGTGAGGAAATTGAGATTCCTGGCATGGAGGACATACAGATGAGATCTACAGCTAAAGGAACAAAAGAGCCTACCTTGAATGTATATTATAAAGAACATCAAAGTGATGCTGTGCAAATGTCAATTGATGTTGACAGTGTAAAAGAGGCTATTTCAAAACTGCCTGGATATAAGCTGCAAAAAGTCGATGTGTCAGGAGTTCCCATTCCTGAAGAAATTACTGTAATAGATGCAAATGCACAAAGAATTTCAGTTAAAACACCAACTAAAGTCGCAGCTAACAAAGAAAAAGGTGTGACACAAGTCACTACATCTGACATGAGAGCATCCCAGGAAATTTCCAAGACGGCAGTCAAACTGCCAAAAATCCCATCTGATTTAACCGCGGATGTCATTTTAACTGAAACCAGAGTGGATTTTAAAAAATACAAAACTAAGGCAAAACAGATTGAAAAAGAAATTGAACCTCTACTCAATAAAAGAGAAGATATTATAATTCCTGGAAAAGAAAGCACACAAATTGGAATTCTTCAGATTAAGGACCCGGGCAAAATACAAGGAACAGAAGGATTGGATAAGAAGTCCCGGAAAGAAAAGAAAACTACGGCTCACTGTGGGATAACAAAACCAGAGATAAATCTCCCTGAAGTTGGAATAGACTTTCTAAAACAAGGTGCTTCAAAGCACAAGAGCCCAATGAAAATTTCTGGAACTATGGACGAACGAAGCCAGATCGAAGGACTTATATCTGGGGTCAAAATAACTGACATTGATGGCATTGAATACATTGATTCAGATGGTGATTCAACTAAAAAGAATGGTGGTATTCCGCTTACAGGACTTTACTTCACTGCAGACAATAAAGCAGGCAAAGATATAAGCATTGATGGATCAGAGAGTGACAAGTTCAAGATGGGAACAATCGACATATCTATGCCAAAGGTAGATGTCACACCACAACAAACGACAGCTGAGATCACTCTTTTAGACATTCCGATGATTGATGCTTCCGAAAACACAAGTGTGCCTTCTGCCGAACTGGGAGGAAGCTGGGAGGAAGCATCATCATTAAGATTTAAGATGCCATCATTTAAATTCCCTAAATTTGGAATTGCAACAGAAGTACCCACTACTGACAAAGAAATTAAGATTGATGGAGCCAAGATAAAGACATCTGCAGCACACGTCGATGTTAATGTATCAGATGTAAAAGTAGAGCTGAGTCTGCCAGATGCTGAAAGTGCTGTTGTAGACCAACAGCCAGGTGTTGAGGTAGATGCAAAATTGAAAAAGCCAAGATTTTCAATGCCCAAATTTTCTTTTTCAAAATCAGATGTCAAGACCCCAGATGTTGATGTAAGTCTTCCAGATGTAAATATTGCCATTTCAGAAGGCCAGGCAAAAGAAGAAGGAGAAGGTGTGGCTACAAAGCCAAAAGAAAGTGAAACAGACATTGATGGTAAAAGAAGAAAGTTTCGGATGCCTAAACATGGACTCACTGTACCAAAGACAAAACAACCTGAAACAGGCTCAGGTTTATTCCAAAAAGATGTAGATCTTACATTTCCAAAGACCAAACTGGAAGTCCAGCTTCCTGAAGTTGAGCCAAAGGAATCCTCCACTGAAATAGAGGTGAAAGCTCCAGAAATCAAGATGATGATGATGACGCCTAAAGAAGAATCACCTTCCAGATTTAAGATGCCAACATTCAAGTTACCCAAAATTGGAGTGGGCACACCAAGTGTCACAACAACAGCGCCAAAAACAGATGTTGAATTTGAAGGAGGGGCCATTGACATTCCTGAAGAGCTTGTTGGAGTTAACATTGAAGTACCTAAAACTGACATTGAAGTTCCATCAATTGAGATGAAAGATTCAGAAGTTGACTACGAAGGCAAAGGACTAAAGTTTAAAATGCCAAGTCTTGGTTTTTCTGCACCTCAAGTCAAAAAAGCCGAGATTGATTTAAGTTTATCACAGAAAGATGTAGATTTGACACTACCAGAGGCCAATGTGGAAGTTCAACTACCTGAAGTTGACCTGAAAAAACCCTCTGCTGAAATCGAAGTTAAAGCTTCAGAAATAAACATAAAGACAAAGTCTAAAGAGGACTCTCCATCCAGGTTTAAGATGCCAACATTCAAATTACCCAAATTGGGAGCAAGCGCCACTTTGACAGCACCAGAAAAAGATGTCAAACTTGAAGGAGGTGACATCAA
>BJFM01005732.1:0-13476 GCA_016586285.1 Arothron firmamentum
ATTTTGATTGTATAAGACGCTATATAAATAAAGATTGATTGATTGATTGATTGATCTTAACATTAACCTGTTTTGAACATCAACATGTAGTGCACAAACAAAATAACTGCAAAATGCATACTCTGAAAACCCAAAGTTAGATGTCTGTGTGCAACTGGACTTGCTAGGTTTTTTTTTCCTTTCAAGAAAAAAACTTTAAGTCCAGTTGCACATGGAAATCTAACCTTGGATAACTATGACCTGGATATCCAAGGTTAGATTTTGTAGGCAACTGGACTTAGAAAGGTTGATCTTGAAGATGTTTCGCCTTCCCTCCAGAAGGCTTCTTCAGTTCTAAACTAGTTGGCAGCAGAGTATAAAAATATAGCCCTTGTGGGCCATTACTGTGCTAATGACCTGGCTGGTCACCTGAGAGTCGTTGACAGGGTCGTTGGCATGGTCGTTGGCATGGTCGTTGACCTAGTTTCACTTGGGGTGCTTCCCCTTTGTCTGCTGGGTGAGAGATAGTGGGAGATATGTGGGAGATAGAAAATGTCTGAGCCCACCAACTCTGTTTTAGGAAGGCTTTTCCAATTTGATGTGGATAGTTTCCTTGACACCCCTCTCAAACCAGCGATCTTCAGCCAGTAGACGTACTTGGCTATCGTCAAAGGAGTGTGTTCAGGTGTAAGTGTACTACTGAGTCCTGTCCTGAAGAGGCTGCCCTTCTGTGTTGGGCCATTCGTCTATGGATGGGCTGTTTGGTTTCCCCAATGTAAAATGCCTGACATTCCTCCTGGCACTGTGCTGCATAGACAGCATTACTTTATTTATGTCTTGGTGTCTTGTCCTTGGGATGTACCAGTTTTTGTCTGAGTGTGTTGGAGGGTTTGAACTGTACTGGAATGTCATGTTTCCGGAAGATTCTCCTGAATTTTTCTTAGATTCCAGCCAAGTAGGGGATAGAAATGCTGTGACGCTTATTTCCCTCCTCTTCTTTTCTGGGGTCCCGCTTTTTGGAGCTCTTTGTGAAGGCCCAGGCTGGGTAGCCACATGTTGTGAGAGCTGTTTTAAGATGTTCCTATTCTTTTTTCCTTCCTTGAGTTGTGGTGGGTACTTCTTTGGCCCTATGTTGTAGGGTTTTGATAACCCCTGTTGGTTGGGTTTTTCAGTCTTATCTCGATGGAAGAACTCAGAAGGCACCTGCCTGCGTGTTCGTGTCAAAAAGTGACGCAGAGTACCAGAGGTTGTCTTTTCTCAAAGATGTCACCCAGAATTTATTGGGGAAAAATACATCCAAATGGAATCAGAAGAATAAAAAGTACAAGGCAAAACGTAGTGGTAAATCAGAATTCAAAAGATCTGTCTTGTAGAGCAGAGGTCGCCGCCGGGCCGCCCTCGGCCTCCAGAGGAGCCGCCAAACGCTCGGCCGAGGCAGCGGCTTCTCTCCGAACTTGGGATGGCGCACTCTCCTCTCGCTGGCCGCTGACAGCCTGCTTTTTGTACTCCTGAGAGATTCACCGCATCCCAAAGCTTACAGTCAGGTTCGCTCTATCCTGTCCTGAAACAAACAGAGCCTGTTGTCCAATCCCTCAAAGACATGGAGCACTGAGACTCCAGATAACGTAGGACTCAAGAGGTCAAGCTGACTTGTACAGAGAACAGAAGCCTAACAGATCTGAACACCATGCATTGTTGTTCAAACTTTGTGTGGACCGTCAGCTGTTTCTGGTGATGTTTAACGTACATAATGGACACATTATTGTTGTGATCTCAGCAGAAGTTGTTGCCGCTCATAATGACTCAGCAAGCTGTCAGCTGTTTTCGACAGTGACCTAATATGAAGTTCTTATGCTTAAGCAAAACACACTAGCACATGCTTACGCAGGTATGGAGATTACATTCAGTTACATGAGATGAGGAAATGCATGAGGAGTCATGGCTAATCATATGAGGAGACACAAAATAAGTCATAAGAGTTTTGTGAGCAAGCTAAATCATTACACATGGCCAAAATCATTAGTTAATTAACTCATAGGCTTTGACAACTCAGAATTTCAATGATAGCATCAAAATTTATCTCTACACCCCCAACTTGCGTTCCAGGCGGTGGTGTGAGTCAAATAGGAGGTACTGATCTGTATGTGTAGGTTTTCTGTAGACCTCAATGCTGAGATCTCTGTCCTCCCCGATCTTAACCACACAGTCCAAGAACGCCAGGCTGTCTTCTCTTATGTCTTCTCTGGTAAATTTGACGTAATTATCTGTATTGTTGAGGTGGGTTGAGAATGTTTCCAATTCTTGTGTTTGAATCTTGACCCAGGTTTCATCAACAGATGTCAAGGCTCTCTTTTCAACCTCCTCCATGTAGAGGTTGGCAACTATGGGAGATACGGGTGAGCCCATGGCACAACCATGTATCTCCCTGTAGAAGCATTCTCTGTATTGAAAGTAGGTTGTGTTCAAACAGAGGTCCAGCATGGTGCAGATTTGGGTCAGTGTTAAGGCTGTTCTCTCTGGGAGGTTGTTGTCTGATAGAAGGCGCTTATGGGTGGTTTCTATAGCCTCAGTTGTAGGGATGCAAGTGAGGAGGGAAGTGACGTCGTAGGACACCATGGTCTCCTCTGGTTGCAGTTTGAGACTACTTACCTAATGTTAATGCGGCCCTTTAATGTTAACCTATGACCTGGATGAATGGCAACCTTCCCAGAGATACTCTGAGGCTATCTTTCAGACCCTTAACTTTTTTAGGCTAGAGTGGACCTCTTTCAGGAAGCTATGGTTTGCTATGATCCTTTCATAGAACTCAAAGCAACTATCATGAACTCACTGTCACAGCCCAAGGTCTGCCTCCTGTATTTTCACGCTTTCTGCATTACGCCCACTAATCAACACCTGCATTTAAACCTCAGACTCTAAATGACTCTTTGCCAGATCATAGCTTGTTTTCGTACAGCCCGCACTTCATGTTCGCCTGTTTGCCTGTGTTTGACGCTGCATGTTCCTGACACACCTCTGTCGTTGCTCCTCGGTGAACTTACCTGCCTTCTGTCCCCATTTCTGAGAGTACCTGATCCTGTATCTGCCTGTGTGGAAAAAAGTGGTTTTTACCTGCCATTGTGTGGCACTTGGATTGTTACCATGAATCCTGACAGTACGATCTGGCCAGGATGGATCCAGCGCACGATCTTCCGCCTGTCGTTCGTCTGACACGGATAGAAGAATCCCTCTAGCAGTATGAAGCCCTAATGGCGTCTGTGGTTGCGGAAACAAGTTGAGTCTCCAACCTCCACGAACAGACCCTCACACTGTTGGCCAGAAAGGACCAACAGCACGCTGCTGGACCGCCGCTGCTCCTCCCATTCCTGTTCCTGTTCCCATTCCCGTTCCTGCACTGCCGACTACAGCTCGGACCGCGGGTCCCGAGCCCCGCGTTGGCGATCCGGAACACTTTGTGAGGGATCCTCAGTCATGCGGAGCCTTCCTTACCAACTAGTCTCTGCCCTTCTCTCTTCATCCTCGCACCTTCACCATGGAAGCAGCCAAAGTAGCGTTGGCTGTTACCCACCTCACTGGCCGAGTTTGTTTGTGGGGAGCGGAAGAGTGGGAGCGACAGACACCGGCATGCTCGTCATTCCAGGCGTTTGCTGCTTTGGCCATGGCTCCTCTCCAGCCGCCGCAGCGGACGAATTACTCACCATATGCCAGGGCTAGCCAGCGTGATGGATTACACCAGTGAGTTCCAGATCCTGGCCAGCCGGAGTGGCTGGCCTGATGCTCCCCTCGCAGACACGTTCCTGCATGACCTGGTTGATCTTGTGAAGGAGTTGCTGATCACCTATGACAGACCTTCGTTGCTCGATGGCGTCGTGGAACTGGTAATTCAGGTGAACCTGCAGAGACAGGCTCGTGGACACAGCAGACAGCCAAGTTCACCACTTCTGGTTGAAGGCAGCCAAGGGTTCCTACCACCACCGTTGCCACCGCAGCTTCCATCAAAGGCAGCCGCACCCAAGGAGGGGGCGTATCCAATGCAGCTGGGATGTAGTTCCCTTACCCTGGAGGAGCGGAAGCGTCGGTGCAGAGTGAACCTCTGCATATACTGCGGTGGGAGGGGCCACTTCGTTTCCACCTGTACAGTAAAAGGGCAGATTCACCTGTAGTCTGGGAGATAAAGGTGAGTCAGCCAGCCTCTTCTCCCTACCCTCTGCGGCCCCTTCTCGCCTTCTTCTGCCTGGGGGTCCTCATGAGCCAGCTACCCTGATTGACTCCGGGGCCGACGTCTGTATCATCAGTGGGAAGGTGGCCCATCAGCTAGACCTTGGCCGTGAACTGCTGCCTCAATCCGGGTCCTCAATGGTCATCGCCTGGGCAGCGTCTCTCACCAGACCCAACCCGTGGTCATGCTACACAACCTCCACATCGACTGGGAGACCTGAGTCATCCGAGAGTGGGGGCCCGCCTGCCATCCGAACTGCCTAAGGCAAGCTGCTTTCCCACCAGCACCGACAATGGCGATCCTGGAGCCTCCTGACCTGGTGAGGGTTCCCCTGGAGTACCATGATCTGCACCAGGTGTTCAGCAAAACCAAAGTGACCTCCCTACCACCTCATTGTCCATATGACTGCGCCATCGACCTCCTCCCTGGGACCTCACCACCCAAGGGGCGGCTCTACTCGCTAACGGAACGGCAGGCCATGAAGAAGTATATAAGTAAGTCGTGAGCTGCTGGTAATATGCATCCTTCTTTGTCTCCAGTCGGTGCAGGCTTCTTTTTTGCAGCACTTCCTGGGGTTTGCGAACTTCTATCGCCGGTTCATCAGAAACTACATACCACTCACCAGCCTGACCAGTGTGAAGAGGTCGTTCCTGTGGGCTCCCGAGGCTGATGCCACCTTCTGCTCCCTCAAGCAGCTGTTCACCACCATCCCCATCCTCCAGGTCCCGGATCTGTCTCTTCAGTTCGTGGTTGAGGTGGACACCTCAGATATCGGGGTGGGGGCTGTTCTGTTCCAGAGAGCTGCCACTGACCAGAAACTGCACCCCTGCGCCTTTTTCTCACAACGACTTTTGCCAGCAAAGAGGAGCTATGACACTGGGAAATGTGGACCTGCTTGCACCGAAGCTGGCCCTGGAAGAGTGGTGTCACTGGGTCAAGGGGGCCAAACTTCCATTACTGGTTTGGACTGACCACAAGAACCTGGAATACATCAGCTCTGCCAAGAGGTTGAATTCTCGTCAGGCCTCATGGGCCTTGTTCTTTACCAGGTTCAATTTCACCCTGTCTTATCGTCCTGGTTCTAGGAATGCCAAGCCTGACGTCCTTTCTCGGCAGTTTGTGAGGGACGAGGACCCAGTTGAGGGCTCTGAGACCATTCTGCCACTCCCTGTGATGTCATTTCACTGACCTGGGACTTCGAGGAGAAGGTACGGGCCACCATGGCCGGACAACCTGGGCCCAGTTCATGCCCGGACAATCGGCTCGACATCCCCAGGAAGAACCAAGATCTTGAGGCCGCCCTCTTCTGCATGGCCTGGATGCCGCTTTGTGGTCTTCCCTCCTGGTGTGGGTGAAATATGCCCACTACTCCCTGATTAGCTCGGCTATGGGGTTTTCCCCATTTCAATGTGTGTACGGCTACCAGCCCTCCCCTGTTTCCACCTCTGGATGCTGACGTCTCCTGTCCTTCTGCTCTAGCCCACATTCGCCGGTGCAGACAGACTTGGGGCCTGACTCGGGTGACATGCCTGTCATTGCTCCCCGGTGAAGTTACCTGCCTCCTGTCCCCATTTCCGAGAGTGCCTGATCCTGTATCTGCCTGTGCGGATTTTAAAAGTGGTTTTTACCTGCTGTTGTGTCGCGCTTGGATCCTTACTGTGAACCCTTACACTCACAATTGCAAAGTGTAACAAAAGCAGCATTTTTATTCCCCTGTACATTCCTGAAAAAAGCTTTATTGTTCCAGAAGCTCTGTGGTTAACCTCAACTTTCTTTTTGGCATGATGTGCAGTAGAATGATTCAAACCATGGAGCTGTTTTTTGTGAATGTTTAATGTCAATTCAATGGACTAATAAGCATCAAGGTACAGACACGTGGAGAACGGTAGAGATTTTTGATTGGGTCAGATTACAGATCACTATGACAGCTGTGAGTTGACATACACATGGGCCAAAGACAATGAGTTTAAACCAGAATGCACTGTTATGGCCTTAAATGACTTGCTGCCATGTGCTGTTGATAAAAGAAAAAAGAGAAAAAAACTGGGATGCTCAGGATGGGGCTTGCATAAAACTGGGACAAAACATTGCGGTTGTTGAATTTCGCTGGGACATGGGACACAAGGCTCAAAACCGGGACTGTCCTTGGTAAACAAGGACGTCTGGCCACCTATGTGAGTCCCTCTCCAAAAGGGGAATAAGGCAACCCTTCTCCCTTTTCAAGGCTAGAGGTTTTGGAGGTGGTTCAAACCCTTCACATTGTTGAGCGCAGCCTGATGTTCTGTCAGTGAGCAAGAAAACCAATCATCCAGGTAATTCAGGACATGAAAACCTTGGTGACGGTGTACGCACTGCCCTAAAAGAAAAACTGGAGGCAATTTCTGTGGCCTTTGTATATTTGCATGTGGAAGTTCGCATCACACAGGTCCAGTGTAGAACTAGTCTCTGTGCCGATGACAGAAGGGCTGTCCCTGTCAGGTTCAAGGTAGGACAGAGGCTGCCATCCTTCCTTGGAAGAAAGAAGTAGATCAAATAAAACCCTCCTTATTACAGACTTCACGAGCTGGAATGGCCATGTCATGTATCCAGAAAGGATGCTGAGCATGCACAACCACCTGTTGCTGCAACCGCACAATCTCCATCTCCTTTCCAGAATGTGTTTTCAGGTACCACGCAACCTTCCAGAGGCAGCAGCTCCTCTGAGCTTGAAATACATGAGCGGAAATAGCACCTGACCACCCTGACACAGTGGCTTCTCTCAGCTCGCTAAATGACAAACAAGGTGCTCACCTGGTCAAATAATACAGGAAACAATTTAGCCACATAAGGTAGCTATCTCCCTCAGGGGAAAAGAGGCTCTCCACACTCCTCCAAACTAATAATCCAAAAGAACCTGTGCACTATTCACTGCAAATAACATGCTGTTACTTCCTATCGTGTGAAAAACAGAGAGAAATGCGCTGAAACATACAGATCATGCAATATATTTTTTCAGTCTGTAACCATACACACGCTCTCCAGGGGAGAAAAAGAGACCAGGCGGGTGATCACGCAGGTGTATTAGTAGTGTCAGGATCCAGCTTGCTGGCCCCCTTCTTTGTGTGGGACGCATTCTTGGTCCTCTCCAGAGACGGTGCTGTTCCCATGGTTCCAGCAGTGGGCGCGCACCTACGGCCAATCAGTTAATCAGGGACTGATTTAGGGACGCAGGTGTCCAGTGCTCACTGCTGGATTGTTAGTTGTCTCTAGTTGTTGTCTGGTTGTAGATGCAGTTGCAGTTGCTCACGTTCCGGTAACTGTATCTCCCTCATCTACCGAGTGCTGCCAGAGCTGAACCTCTTTGTTTCCCCTGGGTCTGGGACTTCTGCTCTAATGTGAGTCACCTGTTTTCCCCAAGACGCCACGTTGCTCCCCTGAGGTCTCTCTTCGTTCTGGCTCTCGGACACTCCGCCCAGGAACCTCCACTCAGGAGTTTATTGGACTTTGTGAACCTCATGCATGGTCTGTTCTTTCTCTTTTTGGGAACGTTTTCTGTTTTGCCTCTTGTACACCCAATAAAGGGGTTTCTTTGCACTAAGCCCCCTTCCCCGTGTCTGCGTCTGGGTCCTACATAAAAACCACAATCCGCAACAAGTAGGCTCTGATTGTGCCCGAGGGTGGAGGTGTCAATTTGCCATTTGTCTCCTGAAATAGCTCGCTCTGAAAAAGAGAGATCAATATGGTGGTGTGATGTCCTGATGAAACTGAACTGTGAGTGAGGAAGGATCACATGAGCTCCAGAAGCTCTACCCTTGAGGGTGCGAGCACAAGATTTATCAGAAGTACTTACCACTCCAAGGGACCAAACTATAAAAAATTATACATACATCAGCGTTTTCCATGAATTATGGAGAATGTGGTGTCCCTCCATGGTCTAATTTGTGCCACCAGAGTTTCATAGTGAGCCAGATGTGACAATAAACTACGCTCCTAAAGACTACACTGTTGTGCCCAGTTACTGCAGCAAAGTATCTTGTCCTGCACGAGAGCTCCTGTTATCCTGCCTAGCACTACACGCCCCTAAAACCTACTCACAAATGCCTGCGTAGAAGAAATTAATTTTTCTTTTTAAATTCATTCAATCTGTACAATGAAACTTTACATGATACAGGTTCGCTTCTGAGTCACCCTGAGTCAGATGTTCCAGCATTGATAAGCGAAGACAGTACAACCTACAACCTCAACAATGAAACAAGATCAAATTTTGTTATCTTCAAACATTGCATTTCTTTAAATCTGATTTCATGCTTTAACATGCATATTGTTTTAGTATTTGAATCAAACATTAACGAAGCTTATTTCATGCATTATATAAATTAGTCAGTGGGTTACACTTTGGTTAATTTCTGCTGCAATTATTGAATGATCACCAAAATAAAACAAATGAACCAACAATGAGATAGTTGCTGTGACTGAGACAAAGTTTGCATTGAGAGTAAAAAAAAAAGGTGCAGGCTGGTCTTCTCTGCCAAAATATAGGAATATACTGTATCCAAATCTTTTTGATGAGCTTAACTCTTCTCTTTAACTATCAAACCAGATTATTGTTTTAACAGGAAGAAACTTTGAGTAGGACTGTGCTTGTATGGATGAGGGTTGGGGTTAAGTAGGATGAAAGGACGAGGAGAAGGGGACCTGTGGCAAGAAGGAATAAAGAGGAGAGGAACAGACACGTACATTATAAATACAGATACTTTTTGTTAAATCCTGAAGAACAGTTGACATTCCCTTGCTTCTGTGTATCTCTTACATCTTTTTAAAAAAAAAATGTTATTTATATGCATGTATAAAAATGTAAATCGCTTTTGCTTTGTGTGTGAGGTGAAAAATGCAAGCAATGTGAAATGTGTGAACGGGAATGGTGCTAACATAAGGTGTTCAAGAGATACAGAAAAGAAATGGATGAAAAAAAGGGACAGAGATTGTTCCTTGTACTTGTGAAAAAAGAAAAAGGTCTGAAATGTCACAGTGGCATACATGCACAACTTAATGCTTTTCACACCTTTGGGTTCTAACTTCACCTTTCAACTGCCTCCTGAGCCGAGTACCTTTTCAAATGGAAATCATCATCAGAAAGACGGGTTTTGCAAGTTATGTCAGATGCTTGGAAAAACAAGAATCTTCTCAACCCACAAAAGCCTCACTCACAAGTCACCAGGATCATTTTGGAAGTAGAGGACATATCATCATTGAGCTAGAACAAAATTGGCAACGCAGGGCAATGTCTTTTCTGGGGTAAGAAAATCACATTACCAGAAAATTGATTGTAATTTGCATTATTACACTGAATTCACACTGATATGATGGTATTCTATTAATCATATATATTTTTTACATTTTTCTGATATTATCGATATCAAACAGCCAATTTTACTTTTAAAATTTCTAAATGTACAGATTTGCACCATAATTGTTATTTTTTGTTTGTTTGTTTTTTAAATCATCAGTTATTTTAATGTTTGCTTGTTTCTCGCTGAAAGATTTTCATATTATTATAATGACATATATGGGCTATGCTTGAAAAGTAATTTTATTTTTCATCATCAACATAAGGGACCTGCTCAGACACATCCAGGAGGCTAGGTATATTGTTTGCATAGAATTAATAATAACTCCTGTAAGCCTTACATGTTCTTCTGAAAGCTGTAACAAATTCCATTTTTAAGGTTGATGTATGGGACTCTCTGACATGCAGGGTGTGCCCGGTATACAACAATGCAATACAATAGTATTTTCTAATGACAGTCTTTTCGAATCAGAAATTTGCATACCAGTATTTCTAGAATTTGAACTATTAACCATTAGCAAGTCACATCTTTTGTTAAGAAAATGTCTTTTTTATTCGATATTAAAATCTGAATAATATATGATATTAAATATACATGCTATGTTGTGAAGTATAGCTTCAAGATGACTTGAGGAGACTTGAAGTTAATTCTAATTTGTCAGCTGTGAGTGATTTTCAATGTAATTTTATTCAAAAAAATTAATCAAATTACCACTTTCTGGTAATCTGAACATTAATATTGTATCAGAAGTCTATGAAGTTCTTTATGTCATATTTTCATTACTTGTGAATGCATTAGTACTTTTAAATTTATGATAAACAAAAACATATTATAATTCAAATAGATTGAATGTTAACATGGCAAAAAAAAGGCTAAACTATTTGAAAGAAAGACACCTCTGGTTTGATGAATAACCACCAAATGATCTATAGAATAGAATAAAATAGAATAGAATAGAGTGGAATAGAATTGAAGAGAATAGAATAGAATGGGTTGCCTCTCACCTGTTGTTGCTGGTTTGTAATGAATAATTAAAGTTATATCTGTACTCTTTCCTAGGACAAGAAAGATGGGGCCCCTTATACTGCTGGTCCTTCTAGCAGGTAGTGTGTGTGTGTGTGTGTGTGTGTGTGTTCGTTCTTGTACTTGCAAAATATTGACTACCAAAATGTGCATTGAAGTCACATAACTTTTGTGAGGGTTTTAAGGTTAGGGTTAGAATTGGGTTTAGGCTAAAGTTAGGGTTAGTGTCAGGGTCAGCTGGGATGGTTATGTTTCAGGTACGGGGCTGGGTAATAGATAATGCCTATGAAAGTCCTCACAAAAAGAGAAGTACAACAATGTGTGTGTCTTGATTTTTGTGTGTTTTGGAAGCAAGCAAACAAGCGAGCGAGTGAGTAAAGAACAAAATGAAATTAAGTTTTGATCTTTCTGATTTTTTTCAACCAACAGGTTTGATGGGAACAACATCTGCTTTAAACACAAATACAACAGGTAAAAATACAATAATGAGTATATCTATCTATCTATCTATCTATCTATCTATCTATCTATCTATCTATCTATCTATCTATCTATCTATCTATCTATCTATCTACTAGTCGCTTGGCTGAGTTTAGGGTTACAATACTATATTATTATCAAAAACATTAAAGCAACGGCAGCATTCACATCTCAAGCATTTGTTTTAATAAATGTGCTGGATGTTTTAATTGATGAGGTTATATATTATGCTAATTTGTTCATTTCATCTTGTTGGATGTTACTTATCAATTTTGTCAAAACTCGTACGTTATTAGACATTTTAACAAACCACACTTTGGGTAAAGGCTGATCTAGACAGAATTCAGAGATGTTTTGTTAAGGAACGGTTTATGTTGGACCAAAAAGCAGACATGGAACAGTTCTCAACTTTAAGTCTTTTAATCTGCGAATAAAGGAAAACACAAAGCGCTCCAACGGACATTATTTAACTAACTAAAAACATCCGGCGACCGGAGATCCGTGCTGGTAACTCGTCTGAAACCCAAACAGAAAACGACCTCTCGCAGGGGGTGCGTGGCGACCTCGAGAAAAAGACGAAGGAAACAGGGATCATGTTTGGTTCAAAAAAGGAATCTAGTGAGCACACGCAGCTGTTTTTACCGCAACGTGAATGAACGATCTGACGCCGGTGAGCCGGTGACAGTGCCTTAATTTCGGTCATCATTGATGAACTGCGTGTGCGTCTCACGAGCTCCACCTGTGGGTCACCTGCGCCCCCTAGTGGACAAAAGCTAGACTGACAGGTTATTAAAACCGCCGGTTCCCAACATGTTTGAGTTTGTGATCAAAATGTTGGTAGTATAAATCCCAAAACCAGCTGGGCAATTAGGTAGGGTATTTGAAAGGCCCAAATAATTCCATCCAGTGGTTTGCCCAGGGGACCTTAGGAATGGGTTTATTGCAGAGAACAAATTATATACAGTACATCTATGGATATACATGTGACTGCAACTACCTTATCTTATAATTCACAATATAAATTAACAGATAAAAATAAATAATAAATATTCATAAAACTCATACAATAATTTTCCTATGTATTTTAAATGTTTATTTTTTATACATTGTATTATTTATGTAACATTTTGTAAGGACTAGTGAAGGATTGCATTCACTGCAAACACCAACGCTTTGCTAAATATATAATAGGTTTTGATTGACAATAATAAAAATACTGTTCTGAAAAGAACTGTAAAAACTATTATTTAAAGACAGTTTTTAAAATTGAAAGAGATAATAAAATCAAACCTCAATCAATTTAATAAAATACAAAAATCAATGAAACAGTCATGTGTGTGGATCAGCATTTCACCCATAAGACACAAAACAGTGAGAACCCTAGGACCCATGCTGTTTCTTTATAATGCACATGTAAAATAATGCACCAACAACAATTCCATGAAGAGTTTTCAACCATTCACTATTGGCATTGCTTCCACCATTTTTTCCAACCTGACTGGGACCCTGTAATCACAGCTGTGGGCCGAACAATTATCAAGAAGAAATAGCATACTTCACTGAAAAAAAAAGAAAAAAAAGGGCTAAGAACATTGTATTATCAGAAGAGACTGCTTAAAAATGTTAAAGCAGCATTTTTTTTTCTTGTCAGCACTGGCGAATGCAACCACAACACCAGCCAATGTCACGTCACCACCAGTGAATGTAACATCACAACCAGTGAATGCAACTTCACCACAAACCAATGCAACTTCACCACCAGTCAATGCAACTTCACCACCAGCTAATGCAACTTCACCCTCAGTTAATGTGACCTCACCACCAGGAAATGCAACTTCACCACCAGCCGATTCAACTTCACCCTCAGTGAATGTGACCTCACCACTGGTCAATGCAACGTCACCACCAGCCAATGCAACTTCACCACTCGCCAATGTAACTTCACCCTCAGTTAATGTGACTTCACCATGGGTCAATGCAACTTCACCACCAGCCAATGCAACTTTACCCTCAGTTAATGTGACCTCACTAACGGTCAATGCAACTTCATCACCAGTCAATGCAACTTCACCACCAGCCAATGCAACTTTACCCTCAGTTAATGTGACCTCACCACCAGGAAATGCAACTTCACCACCAGCCGATTCAACTTCACCCTCAGTGAATGTGACCTTACCACCGGTCAATGCAACGTCACCACCAGTCAATGCAACTTCACCATCAGCCAATGCAACTTCACCACCAGCCAATGCAACTTCACCCTCAGTTAATGTGACCTCACCACCAGTCAATGCAACTTCACCACCAGCCAATGCAACTTCATCCTCACTTAATGTGACCTTACCACCAGCCAATGCAACTTCACCCTCAGTTAATGTGACCTCACCACCGGCAAATGCAACTTCACCACCAGCCAATGCAACTTCACCCTCAGTTAATGTGACCTCA
>BJFM01005741.1:9833-39870 GCA_016586285.1 Arothron firmamentum
TTTTAAATATACTTTTTGCTCAATTATAATCTTAAATTGTTGCAGGCATCCTGGTGTCAGTGAAGACCCGAGAACAACAAAAGCTGCACAAACTAAAGGACAGTTACGACCACCTGGTTCAGAGAGTCACAGAGCTCCAGGAGCTCACAGACAAATTGGTGAGTCCTTGCACAGGAAGCAAAGACCTATAAGAACCATGAAATTAACAAAAGCTAAAGCTCTCTAAGATAAAATCAAGAAATAAAAACCATTTAACATGATACTTTGTTATATATTACTATTGTGTTCTTCTATGGTGCCCATTTCTGCAGCTCTTCAAAACCTCAAATCATTTTCAGAATGTGATATTGTATGTTTCACAGTGATGGGTTAACATTTATGTGACCTCACCACTTGTTTGGTAGTTATTTCCCTGATGAATTAAGACCAGTTCTTGTCTGTATCCAATTTTTCACAGGAACAAGAAAAGCAGAGGCTTCAGGCCCTTCTCAAGAAGCATGGCATAGAATTTTCTTGTTAGGGGCCCCCCTTGTTGTGCATTAGAATAATAATGTGATACAAGTGCTTGTATAAAAGTTCCACAGAATGATGACTTGTGCATAACAGTGAATTTGCATCAGCTTAATAGCAATAAAAAGGCTCAGATCATGAGAAAATAATATATTTTTTAATTCAAAATTCATTTAAAATAGTTTAACCAAAAACTTAAATTCAGTATGCACATTATATATAGTATTTGCTAACAACAACAGTGTTTAGACAAAAGGAAAGAAGAAGTCAGCAGGCAGTTTGGCATTGATGGTAGGCATCGCACTGTAGCCAGGAGAAGCAGCAGCACTGATTTCTACAAAAGCCACTGAGCTCTTGATCGGCAGGATGTTGCTGCCTCCAGATAACAAGGCCTGAGGAACATTGAAAATACTCATTTTTGGAAACCTGCACATTTCCTGCCAGAATTTGTGAAATGGACATTCTTACCAAACTGCTCTTGTTGGTTTGTATTACTTCCTTGATACTCACAAGCTGAGCCTGGGGGTTCACCAAGGACCCATACTTGGTCCACTTAAATTCTAAATGAAATGACACTGGGATGCTGCAGCTCTGTGTTTCCTATCAATCACAAAGATAGTGATCAATAGTGGCAGTTCATTATTCCAGTATATTTACATGTTCTCAATAAAAATAAAGTGATTTATAGGTTTTTCCGTATCTCTTTAGTCTTTCTTACCCCATGATTGAAGTTGCTCCTGATTGGCAGCCAGTCTAAAGGATACTCTAATGGGGAATTTCCAAAGGAAGCTACATTCTGAGGATTTGATCCTCTCAGAACACTTAAAATAGTTTGCAAGACAAGGGAGCAGTTGGCATTTTCCTTTACTCTGCTGAAACAAAAGAGATAAAAAGGAAACTTTGAATCTGTAGAAAGAAATTGGAGCGTGATTATGTCTTACCTTAATGTGCAGCCAGACACAAAATTGATACCAAACAAAATGGGGGAACGCTGATGTCGGCCCCTTAGACAATCCTGGTTCTCAGTACTGTAGAGTACAGACAGGGTGTTTCTGGGATTACTACTTCTAGCAATCCCAGTGAAGACAATTGTTAAGGATCAGCATCAATACAGTGCAGAAACAATAATTCTTTATATCATAATTGCTTATAGTATCTACCGTAATCTAAAACTTAATGTGAGGAAGGATATTCTGTTGTTCTGGTTCCTGAGGCAAGAGGAAGTCCAACCACATATCCTGGATTTCCACTGTAGTGAACAGTTATCTCATCCTGTTAAACAGTCAGAGATGCACAACTCCCATTAAGTTCACAAACAGGATTTTGATTGGCGGCATTCACTGTCTGAACAAAGTTCTGGATTTGAAAAGGTTTTGCACAATATTTACTAAAAAAGAATTTATGAATTTGTATAAACACGTCAACACAAAGCCAAATTCTGTATAAAAATACATGGTTTAGCTTTGTTTGTTCCCACCTGAAAAAATGCTATCTGAAACTCCTGTTGCAAAGGTAGTTCTGATTCATGGATAAATCCGATCACCAGAGACAGTGTCACATTAAGTATTTCCCCAGCTGGGGAATATTTAACCCTGTAGGCTACCTGAAGAGACAAAAGTAACATTTTAAATTTGTATTCATCTTTAGAGTTTAAGTTTTGCGAAAATGTAATAAAACTGAAAGAAAAAAAAATCTAAAAAAACAAAATAATAATAATAATAATAATGCCACATGTTGACATGTTGAAGGATTTTTATTGCACTTTCCTGTGCTGATCTCACCTTAAGCACCACATTTGCACAGAGTGATGAATTCAGTAGCACAGGGTGGAGATTTTTACCCGCAGTCATATGGAGCTCAGTCTGAGTCCCCTCCACAGACTGGAGGATGACTGAAGCTATCTCCACGGAAACAACCTCCAGCAAATATCAAAAACATGTCATTTACTGTACATCCATCTGTAGTTAGAACTCAAGCTACCTCTAGTATAGATGTATGACATTGAACAAGGAGAGAGGATGGGAAAGAACTAACTGGTTAGCAAGCTAACTTATCATGATCAGTAACAAACACTTTTATACAATTTTAATACATTATTTGATTAAATTAAACTAAATACCAATATTAACAACCCAATATGAGCCAGCAACTTTTTTCCTAAGCTGTAGCACTTAGAGCAGCTACTGTAACAGTCAAAAAATGTTGAAATCAACATTGAGTTCCATCTTCATATATAATGTAACAATTATTTCATATACTGCTAGGTTTTGATGCGATGTAGCCAAACACAAGATTTTAGTTATTTGATTTTTTTAAAAATAGAACACAATTGTGGTGTTACTTGTGCTCAGATACCGAAACAAAGTTATTTTCATGTGGTGTCTATTTAAAGCAACTAAACTAAACTAAACTAAACACAACTGACAAAACACAGACATACAGAAACTCTTCAAAACTACTCAGAAAACAGTTAATTCCAAATTATTCTTAGGTTAACCATGCTGTAGATCAATTATAATAGACATTCTGTAGTTCTCAATTACTGTAAATGGCTGATGATGAAATTGAAAAAAGAATGCTGGTTTCTTACTTTAAAATTGACATCAAAATATAAGTCTGACAATTAGAAGATTCATTCAGATTCAGAAGATTTGATTCATTCATTTCACTCAAAACCTTGGAAACAATAAGTCTGACAATAGTCACAAGTAATACGTTGCCAAAATGCTACAAATTTAGCACTGTTTGCTTAACAAAAATGAAACTGAAACACGTAGGAAGGAAAATGTTACTTACTGAAGCATTGTCATTCTTCCCCTAAGTGGAAAAGATTTGATTTAATTACTGAAAGTCAGGGGCAAAGGTTGGGAATTTTGCAATGCAGATTCAGAACTCACAGCTAACACTTGAATATTGGTGAAGGAGTCCATGTTTAGGGTTGGCAGGGTGCTGCAGTCCCTGTCCAGTACCACGTGTCGGGTACACCGACTGCTCAGATCCATTAGGAATGCTTGGGAAACAAAGAATAATAAGCAGAAAATAAACGTAAAATTAAAGAATGCTTACAGCTTCTGGTTCATCAAATATTTTTTGGTATGCTGGTTGAATTATAGAATTTTACTGCTATGCACAGTATGTATCCAACACTATAGAGCATTTTTTGTTGTTGTTGTTTTTTTTTTCCTGATTTACTTAATATTTCATTTAAATCCTGAGCAAGGACATAACATAAATATGCCAGTTTGGAAACCTGTACTCTCCACATACACGATGGATGAAGTAAAATAAACATGATTAGGTAGGTTAGGTAGGTTATCAACACTTCAAAGGCTCTAGATGTCATGATTGTAATATGTTGTGCTAGTGCTGATAGCATTCATGTGAACATCTTAAAACCAAGTCAAATTACACTTTTTGTTAATACATTAAATAAGGAGTTCTGGAGTATTCAAAGAACAAAGCAATAGCAACACAAAGCCATTGGGCTATGTAAAAGGAATAAAGGGGTTGATTTAGTATAATTTAGTCTCCTGTGGATCTCTGGTCCATAGTTTAACTCATACTGTGTACCCCGCCTCTCACCCCTTCACAGCTGGGATAGGCTCTAGCAGGCCCCTGTGTGGATAAAGCAGGTATTATCGCTTTTATGATTTGTTGTCCTAAGTGGATATAGAACTAGACCAGTTTGGATTTCCCCTAAGGAAGTTGATGCTGTCAGGACCCAAAGGAGTGAAAGAATACAAACTAATGAACAAACAACACTTTACACCTTCATTGTTATTGTTCAGTTAATCTATACCATGAACACCAGTTACCTGCAGGGTTGCTGTCCACACAGTAAGCACTCATGCCGGGAGCTGGGAACTGAAGCTGCCCTTTCTCCCCACTCTCTTCTATGGTCACAATTACATCTCCATACTGAAAAGCAAAGACCACAGAGGAAACGGAATTACTAAAAGAACCAGGCGCTTGTAACACTGAAACAAATTATAAAGGCATTTTATTCTAAATAAACAGCATACACGTACTGACAGTCATTGCTGATTGGGTCGTAATTGCTCACTTCTTTTTTTCTGCTGTAAAAATTCAATAGCAACTATGTTCCTCAAATGGCAGTCCTCAACAAAATGTGAATTTACCCCATCTAATTGCTTTTGTTACCAAAAAAAGATATAATTGCTATTTCAAATCAAAGACACACCTGATATCCAGAAAATGCTGGGACCTCTGCTGTGGACACCTGACCACCATTTACTTTTGAGCTGAAAATAAAGGTGTTAAATTGTTGAAATAGTGAGTCAAAGTTGCTGTCAGTAGGAAGGACAGGTGATGGATGAGATAAGCCGTCAATACCTGGACAAAACAAAAAGTCGGACAATCAGAATCAGAGAAGAAGGAAGATCAGGAAGTATTTTCTGGCATGAAACATGTTTACTTTTAGTTTGAGTCGGTAACAGATCGTGACTTCTTATATTTTCACAAAGGAATAACAGCGTCTTAACGACTGATCAGATTCTGAAATTTAAGCACACGTTTTACACACAGGCACGCACATAATAAGACCTAAAAACACAACACACTTAAAGTTATTAACCAAGAGTTGGATAATAAATTATCAAATATTTTACACTTTAGAATATTTTAAATGTCATGCTAAATTACTCCTTCCACTGCTACTTTTAACCAAAAAAAAAAAAAGAAAAAAAAAAGCCATAGCAAAATGGCCACGATGAGGTAGATGCAGGCTAGATTTTATTACAGTAGACATCAACACATGCTTGAAGGACCAAATGAATTAAGGAAATCCACAAATGATTACATGATAAATAATGTTTTTCTTTGAAAGGACTTACCATTCTGGGACTGAATGCAAAAGACATCACTGTTACTCTCCCTTAAGACAGAAGACTGGATTATGGCATAACCATCTATTGTGCTGCCTAAAGAGTAAGATGCAACATCCCAACTGCAAAACTGCTTGTTGCCACTAAAAAATATAGAAAGACAACATTTTTTTTTTTTTAACTTACGGTCATTAAATAATAAGTTAAAGCACTCAACTAATTCATTTAGAGAACAGAGGACAAATTCAAAGCCATTATTACTCGGTGACTACAGATAAACTGAACAAATAAAAACAACCACAGTTGGTTGTGAAATTACTGCCTTAACATTTATTACAACCTAAAACTCTTACCCAACAGAGTTGACCAAACAGCTGGTGAACATGGCCACTTCGTCGCCACAGACTGTGTCGCAGCAGCAGTTACTGTCGCACAAATCTCTGCGCTCATCACAAGGACATATACTACCAACTGGAAGACATATATATAGTGTGGGGTTGAAGAAACACACACTCAACCAGCCTTTTATAAAGTAGCTCAAAGACACAAATACACACCAGCCGCTGGTTAACTCAAATTCCCTTGATTTTAATGTTTGTCTACTTCTGCAACATTTAAATGAAGAAAAGGGAAAGCAGACAGAATAAATTTTAAAAAATAATAACAACAATAAAAGAAGGTGCACAGATGTGCCATACAGTTTGACAATCATAGAATTGAACGTGCAAAAAAGAAAGACAGGCATGTTTTCAACAGTGCAGGTCAGTATTGTACATAATTGCTACACTGCAAGAAACGTAATACGAAGGAGAACAGAAGTGCTTCGCGGGAATGTTTCTTCACCCGGTGTTGACATTATAAACGAAGTAAAGGCAAGGAAATTGCGGGTTCAATTTCAGCACAACCTCAGCCCTGGAGGTAAACAATAATGAATCTCTCCTGTGCTCCGCGAAAAACGCGCCAAAACTATTTGCAGCATTATGTCGAGGTTGGTTCAATAAAATTATGGAAGACCATTTCCTCCAGTTTAAAAAATAATAAATCGAAATTGAATCGAAATTATGACATTGCAAATCATAATTATGAGATTAAAAAGTAAAACAAGTAGGCTTCCTCCCTGCGAGGCCAAAGATAGTCATAGTCATTGCGGATTTATGAGGGCAAATTGGGAATATGAAAATGTACTGTAGACTTTGTAATTTGAAAATGTTGCAGAGATACGGCGGCGTTATCCACACTTGAAAAATCCTGTGCCTATCTACATTGCATGGTTGCACGGTAAAGCCAGGTTCACACTGCACGACTTTACGAGTCGGCGACGCGCCGGGCCGTTCATAATACGCGACTCTCTGACTGCGGTCGAGAGCATTGGGTGTTCAAACAACAAGACTGGTCGGCGACGGGAGCGTTCACACTACGCGATTCTCTCCGTCAGGAGGTGTGACCGTCTGTGCTGCCAATCATCTTCGACTGAAATACAGAAGGATCGGTTGTAGTGGAGCGAGTGCTGTGTCCACTGAGCTCACAAAATCTTTCTTAAGTCCATTCTTCAATTTCTTGCTTTTGTTGTTGTTCTGCTCGGCCGCAGCTGCTGTATTTTTCACTTCCTTATTTTGCGGCAACGCCCATGTCTGCTCTCATTGGCTGTAGCTCTTTCTACTACGACCCGACTTGATATCTAGCAGGTTTGATATCCAATTGTGAGCCTGCGACTCCATGCGGGGCGTCGACAATGTCGTTACTCGAGTCTTTGAGGTACTTAAATAAGATCAGTCGCCAAGCGGATTAGCGACTCACCCCAATTTGGAGGAGGGCGGCTCGCGACGTTTCAGACGCCTTTAAACCAAACGCCATGACATTCTTGTTCTACACATCCTCCGCTACCTCTGTAGAGAAGTTAACGTTTGTTTGTTTTTTAACTGTACCATTTACTCATAATCGCATCCAGAAATCGTTCACAATATACACTCTATGGCCCAACAAGCAGATCTAGAAAATTCATTAAAAATACAAATCAAATTGTTTTGCAAACGCCTCCAGATTATTGTTCTACACATCTTTACCTCTATGGAGAGTTTCAAGGTCTTCCACTGAAGTGCGTCTAAAAGAAGTTTTACCGTTAGCAGCTGGTGTGGGCAGGCGACCGGACAGCGGCAGCGGTCCGGAGATCAGAGTTGGTTGTACAGTGCTGTTATTGTCTGATGGTTGTGTCGTAGACTCATTTAGTGTATAATCATCCGTGCCGTTATTAGTAATGTTCATACCACCAAGCAGTGTCACGTTTGACGTAAGTGACGGTGCGTTTTCCAATGAATTTGTGAGAGTAAACAGGAGTATATAAAATAACAAATAAAAGGAGCTCGAAAGAAACTGATATACTCTAAACTTCGCCGCCATCTTTGTGGAAACGTTACCATGGTTCTCACGTGACAACACTCTCCCTCCATTCTTGTTTGAATTCATACTGGCTAAAAGGAACGACAGAGACACATGCTGCCACCTACTGTCCGGCTGACCTCTAATACATTTAATATTTTGTAGGACGGAGAATTACTTTTTTGTTGGAAATTGCCCCTCTATTTATTAACTAATTTCAAATATGATATTACGACAGCAACTCAGTTGAGCTTTTAGTTGCCGCTGTGTATTGTTTAGTGAATAATTCCTTATCATCGACGGTATAATATGTTGTCATTAATTTCCTTACTTTCAAAAGCAACAGGTAAGAGGTTAACTGAAAACAAAAAACCTATAAAGTTAGTTATAGGAAGAAGAATGCTTCCATTATTATTGCAGACTGCTCCATTTTGTGGAATAAGCATAATATTGGACAGAATGAAATCACCATCAAATGACGTGTAATGGTTTCTAATCTGTGAACACTTTAAATACGGTAGTTTGATATTGCTGATAACTAGTGCAAGTAGCTACAGCACTTCTATCTCCTTTTAAACAATTAAATGCATGTGTCACTCACTAAAAGTATTATCGCCATTGTCATACATAGTTTGTGACAAAGCTTGTTAAATGATCATTTAGGGTTAAACACCTGATTTTTCCAGACTAGGGCAAGCTGGGCCTCAACTTCTATGTTACTTCTATGCAGGAAAAATAGGACTTTAAACTCGCAAACATTTGTTCAACAGTGACATATGAAAATCTAGAACCAAAGTCCAATTGTGTCCAAGGAGCACTCGTCACCTCTCAGTGAGTATCACCTTTATGCCTTATTTTTCTGCTTGTTAAACTTATAGAAGATTTGTGATAGGTGATGGTAAGACACAAGAAGACAGGAGAAACTTGATGGACTTTGAACACACAGTATAATGCATTCTATACTTCTTTGCTTTGACAACTTTCTGAAAGTTGTTTTGAAGGTCATTTAGTAACAATTTATTGGAAGGGATCAACAGCAGACAATGAACACTTTAACGTCCACAGATCCAATCCCTTCCAACAGTTCTTTGATTGTTAATTTAATTGTCAGAGTGCAAATGCTTAATGATTTTAGGTATTTTTTTGCTTAATGATTTTAGATTTTGTTGTTGTTGTTTTTATTTTTAACTTTCTAAATTTTTTTTTTTTTAAACTTTCTATAAGTATTTTCATGCCATGGTGAAAATGGTACATCTGTCAAGTATGGGAGAGGAGGCGGGGGAGGGGGGGGGGGGACTCACTAGCACCTCTGAAATAAAACAAATCTATAATTACTTTATATTTATGGAAAATGTTTTGATTATTTTGCCACAAATGGCAAAAAGGCACTTTCACTGATTTTAACTACACTCCTAGTTACATTTCTTACATCACTTGAGTAAGAGTACACCATTTCCCTACAAAAACTGGTGGAAGTCTAAAGAAGCAGGGATTTGAAATGCCTGAGTACAAGTACAACAAACAAATTGTTCTCAAGCACAGTGTTTTGCTTTTCATCATGTACTATGATAATCTTGACAAAGGTCCAGTTGCCATGGAGCTGTCCCCTCCTCCGTTAGGTCTGGAAGCTGAGTATGACGCACTTTTCACCTCAGACTCTCTCCACTTCCTCCATGAACTGATCTCCACATTTGACAAGGAGGTTGATGAGGTGAGACAACTAAAAATACATTTTTAAAAAAAGTGTTAATTACACCCCTTGCATCCTACTCAGGTTCTGCGGCTACGAGTGTCTAGAAAGGCCCACTTCGACCTTTCAGGTGAGCTGCCTAATTTTCCTGAAAGTAGCGCCCATACAAGTGGAGATCCAAACTGGAGGGTGAAACCTGTCCCCCCACGGCTCCAGAGAAGACATGTAGATATCGGGGATCTGGCTCCCTGTGACACAGAGCGCTTCATTAAAGCTCTTCAGACACCAGCACAAGGCATACAGGTATAGGAACAAAAATGAATTTCTTTATTCTAATGATTAAATTCAGAATGAATGTATAGACTCACTCACTGATGATAATTATTTTTCCAAAAACAATTAATATGACATTGATTGTGATAGATATAATATTTAGAATCTTTGTGCATTAATAATAAAATCCTCTCTTTGGACTTTTTGCCCAGGTGGACTTCGATGATGGGAACTGTCCCACTTATCACAACCAGATTAAAGGAATTCATAATGTAATGAAGGCAGTGCTGAACCAGCTGCAGAGTAAGAGTTTTATTGTGTACTTTATACTTGGTGTAGCTACAATAGGGACATCATTTAGACTGGCAGGGATGCACATGTTTGAATTAAGGAACATGACACATATACAAAATCATTTACAATCATTCATCAGTGATCTATCTCAACAGATGTTCCACATATATCTCAGGGCCCAGTGCTGATGCTCCGTCCTCGTGCCTGGAACATGGTTGAAAACAACCTGATGGTAGTCATTTCATTGCACATTGCATTTTCAGACAAAATCAAAGGTTTATTTTCATCCAAACATTGATTGCATCACAATCAGAAAGATGTGGCTGAGGAAAATAACTGATTCTTCTGGGTTCGCATGTAAATCAATACAAAGTTAGGATAAGCTAGGATAATGCCACTACACTTTTTAAAAAATTTTTTAAATTGTGATTGCACTCCTGGTAGTATTCATTATATAGTCTCAGTAGTACCGTATATAATTTATCAGAAGTGTATCAGCTAACCCTGAGACTGCTGTCATGTGTTTCAGGTGGAGGGAAAGATGGTTCCTGCTCCTCTTTTTGACTTTGGACTTCTCATGTTTCACTGTGGGAATATCTTGTTTGAAAACAAGAGTGGGCCTTTTTTCTACCTGTCGAAAGTAACTTTCTGTCTCTACTTCTCTGTACATCAAAATCAACATGAAACATAGAAACAGAACTGTTTTATTCCCAATCACCAGGTGGAGAGCAGCATGGAGGCCCGACTGTGGAATAAGATATTTGTGTGGACGCAAGAGAAGGTCTGTACATGTGACAGCACAGATATGATATGAAACAAGCCTTATAGTCTATTTGTTTTAAATCGATCGATGTTTACTGACACAACCCTGTTTTGTATGGCTAGCTGGGCCTGCCACTGGGATCTATCAAAGCAACAGTGCTGATTGAAAATGTTTTGGCAGCTTTTGAGATGGAGGAGATTCTCTATGAGCTGCGGGACCATTCAGCAGGGCTCAACTGTGGCATCTGGGATTATTCAGCATCTTTTGTTAACAAGTTCGGTAAGTATTTCTTCATGCACTATTTTCCTCAAGGGCTTCAAGACACGCTGACAAAAAAAGAGCAGAAAGACAGGTATTAAATTAAAAATATTTTTATATAACAGATGAAACCATTTAGCTTTAGTGAAGAGTCAATAGTCTCAACTCACACGGATGAGAGGCAAAACATCTTCTAGTTTTCTCAGCAGTCCCGCTAACTCCAGCGAGACCTTAATGCAATACTGCATGGTCATAGAAAAGTATATAGATAATTAATTTTAGACAATACAAGTTCAATTATTGTTGATGCGTCTCAATGAGTCAGTGACCTGGTTTTTGTCTTTCAGGTCACAGACAAGACTTCTTGCTGCCTGATCGTAGTAAATATGTCAACATGGAAAAACGTTTTTTACGCAGCTACATGGACCTGTTGGTTCAGACATGTCATCGCCTGGGTGCGTTGGCCACAGGAGGCATGGTTGCCCTACTGCTGCCTCAGAACATACATTCGGACTCCTACAAAAGAGTGTTGGCTACTGTCACGAGGTTGGAGCATCATTTGGCCCATTCACCACAAATTCCTGATTTTATGTTGTTTTTATTTATTTATTTTATTGTGAATAGAGACTGACTAATTTGAGAAGAAATGGCTACATATAAATCATCATTCTGGTCACAAATGTGCACTGCTCTAAAATACTACATTTCAAAAAAGGTTAACAGTGTTGCGATGTAACATTATTATCATTTTAATGATGGAAGAGTTTGCAAAGTCTAGAATTAGAAAGTGATTACTCTTATACATATTTAACAACAATTTAAGCATACATTCATCGATAGATTTTAAAGCTGAAACTTGTGGATTATTGTTATGTTTTCTCTGAGCGTAGACTGAAGTTGCTAGAGATCAAGGCAGGCGTGGATGGTTTCATGGTGTATGACCTGAATTTGATAGAGCCCATGCAGAAAGCAAGTACTAGATTAAGTTATGCACATTAATACAGCACAGAGGAGCCAAAATAATCATGGTATTTCTTCACCTCGTGTAGCTCTTCAGAATTCACACTCAAGGAGACAACCAGCTCAACCAGCTTCGACATGATGTCAGAGTAACGGCCGATGACCTTCTGTCCATGCCTTTGGTCAGTCATTGTCAACCAAGAGCCTTTTCTTCAGAGAGGTGCTTTATTCATATACAGTGAATATTAAATTCATGTTTGTCCCTCTTCTCTAAGGGCGGAGTAACTCTTCATGGCTTGAAGCACAACATTGCAGTTGGTGTCCTTTTTATCAATGCCTGGTTATCAGGTATCAAACACTGCACACTCAATTTTCTCATCTTTGGGAACAGAAGCAAAAAACTATTCAACTTCACTTTGTTTCCCAGGTCGTGGACACTTTTTCTACAAAGGCCAGGTTGAAGATTCGGCCACAGCAGAGATTTCCAGGTCTCAGGTAGGCTAGAGATATGCAGTCACTTTTAAATCACTGCTATTACACGGTGCCCATGGGACTGGAACCCATCCCAATGTAGCTGGGCCTAGGCAGAGCACAAACAATTCATGGCAAGGTGCAAACGTTTACCACCTGCAGCAATGTTAACTCTTAATTTGCATATTTTGGAGGGACCCACAGATAATAGGAAAACAACCGAATGCAAAACATAACCCCAAAATGTATGACATTGGTTAAGCATGGCAACAGGTCTCCTTGATCTGGTGTTTTCTAAGAAAACACTGTGATACTGAAATACATGATTCATGAGAAGATCATGATGGTTACTTAAAGATGGCGGAACTATTATCGATGATTTCAAACTCGGTGTCAGGTGTGGCAGTGGGTTCGTCATCAGGCTCGGTTGGAGGAAAATAACCTTTTGGTCAACAGAAAGCTGGTGAATGACCTCACCATGGAGGTCATGGTGGAGTTGAGGCCTGTCTGTCACTCTGACAGGTGAGAAGACACAAAGACCGAGAATAAATATACCAGACCAAAAGCAGATGTAACGTGACATAATTCTTCCATGAACTGATCAGTCATCACTCTTCTTCAGGGCTAAACAGACACTTCATACAGCAGCAGACATGTTCCTGGAGGTGGTCTATAAAAGAGACTTCCCAGAGTTCATCACAACTTACTTGAGTGAGGACCATACCTTTCTTAGTTCTCAGCACTCTGGACAAGTGGAAGTTCTGGACCCAAAGCGAGCCAGACTGTGAAGATCTTCAGTACAGTCTGCCTCTACATTCAAACACACTCGTTGTTCAGTAGCGCATCCCAAGCATTACTGAAACGGCTGTGGAAAGAGAACCAAAATTTGCCATTTAACACCTACATTTCGCAGTATGTGATGTTCATATATAAAGAAAATATCAAACTTCATGATCAGTCTTTGCTTTTTGAGTAATTTGTTCAAGCTCAGTTAACATCACCACTCTATACTGTATGCTAAAAACACTTTGAAATTATATTGTCAATTAAGCAAGTTTGTAAAACCCTATTTTCACATTCACATTAGAAGCATTGTTTTTTGATAATTCTAGTCAAATAAACATAATTATACTGCCCATAATTTTATGTGGAGAAAATGCAACAGAAGTCAGGGTAACAGTTTCTTTCAGCTTTTTTTCCCTTCACATGGAGCTGAATGAAAAGCTCATTACATAATGTAATCATCAAGTAGACACCCAGCGACTCATAATCTTCACAACCATCACAGCATTACAAACAAAATGAGTGTTTGGTTTTGCAAATATGATTTTTATTAATCCATTTGTCAGTTTTTAATATATAAATTATTTTTAAAAATGTGAGAAGCGGATGCATCTTCAAGAAGGACGTGACGTGAAACCACAGACGTTGCAGAAAATCTACACTGTGTTTCCCGATGCCCTCTTATCCACCCAATCCCCGAGTTCACTTTTTGAGTCCTCCTCTCCATCATAAAATACATAGCAGTTCTTGTAATTACAGATGTGGAAGGACCTTTTCATTATTTTAAAAAAGATATGCATTCTTCTTGTGCCAGCTCTATTTGGTGTCTTTCCGGTGCTCGCTCCATCCATCCAGATCAGTGCAATGTGGGGGGGCAACTCACAGCAGTCATAGCCCAAGGACTGGGGGGAGGGGAAGGTCGGTGGACTAAGGCCTCCGATGATGAGAACATCATCGATGAGATCACATTTCATTTGCCAAGTCATTGTGCTCTCCTGTAAACATGTCACCATTGGCACTGACTGCAGTGGTGTTGTCTTGGTAACCAGGGGGCAAGAATGACAGGCTGTAAGGGAAGATCTTATGGCAGGCAACTCGGTAAGCCTCAGCAGCCTTCTGATGATCACTGCCAAGGTGCCCTTTCCGCAAAGCCTCCAGCACCTCGGTGCAGACCTGCAGCGTGTGCACACATTGATGGTTAGCCTGAGTTAACAACAAAGATGGGATGGTGCTGTGACCACAAACCTGGATGCTTTTTCCAGATAGGGATTCGTCCAGAGCTGTAGCTATCTCATAAGCTATCTTCTCAGAGGAAGGCTCCAGGTAGACCATCATCTTAGCAGCTGCAAAGACAGAGCACGTCAACTTTGTCATTACAACAATCTTTGCAAAAACAGTTGTTCATTGTTGTTCCAAAAACCACGTATCTTAAGTATAATAAAAATAATAATGGTGCACAAAAGACAGGAACAAATTTATTTTGATGTAAAAAGTTTACTCACAAGTTGATTAAATAATATTTGCTATAAGAGTTGAAATTACTTTTTCATTCGAATAATAATACAGATTTTGAATTTTGAAGTTTACCTGCAATAAATCTTATAAAATACTTAATGCACTTAATTTTGAACAACAGTACACAATATTTTTCAGGTGATATGTATTTACCAGCCAGTCGGTGTGGGATGGAGTTGGAGTGTTGGCTCAGGAAGTTTTTGTTGAAGCTCTGAGGATTACTCTCTCCAAAAAGTCTGGATATTTCTTGCTTTAAAACTGTCCTCACTGCGTCTGCCAAGTCTGCCTTCTCACTCACTTAAATTAAACACACACAAAAGCATATCAGCTAATAAAAATGTATAATCTATGATGGACCTGCACACACCTGGTCTTATTTTGCAGTTGAAGATAGTTCTATTAGTCACATCTCTAGTTATCATCTATTCATCAAGGCCCAACTCAAAAGCCTGAAATTGCTGGTACTGCTACAAAAAAGCTTTAAGTTTACATTTTTTCAGACTTTAGAAATGTCCCTGAACCAATCCAGCAATCACAGCTGATCACTAGAATCTTGAGGGATCAGAATCGGGTGGAAAAGATGCAGATCACTGATGTATCAGAAATGTAACATTTGGTTTCCAATGTTTTCAATACAGTACATCAATGATGTAAACACTACACATTTGTGACAAGTGGAGAGTTGGTGCACAGAAATGCACATTTGACTAATGCTAATGGGGCGTATTCAATGTGATGTGATGAGGCTTCTAGTACTATATTTAGTATATTTTTATGAGTGGGCATACTATTCTGTCAGTGTGAGTTGCAGTGAGCTGAGCCAAGAGCTGGTCGCTGGTCAGCTAGGAAAGTGGCTATGAAAAGGTAGCGAGATTAGATGACTGAATTAAATGTCTGTGCTTAATAATATACCGTATTTATATACCGGATTATAAGGCGCACCTTCAATAAATGGCCTATTTTGAAACCTTTTTCGTATATAAGGCGCACCGCACTATAAGGCGCATAGAATAGAAACTACTGTAGTGGCTGCAGTTGCGTTATGCATCCACTAGATGAAGCTGTGCTAAAGGAAATGTCAACAAAACAGATAAGTCAGTCAGCCAAACTATATTTTCGGTAATAGAATACAAACCAGCGTTCTGACAACTCCGTTCACTCCAAAACAAGTCCGTCACAATCTGGCACCGTACGGTCCAGTATCTCCTTAGAGATAGGGTGAGAAGGGCACCGCCCTTGTTGAACACAATGTATTTCCAACTCCATTTGTCACGGTTCAAATGGTTATTTCTTTCCTCGAGGTAATGTCAGTGACGCAGTATTTTCGCAACAGAGTTTATCTTTTACCAACCGCAAGGTTTATCACGTAGTTAGTGCATTCACAAACGTGGAGGGGAACTTTTCCCCGATTCAGTAAACACGTAAAAACAGTGCTACGGTAAATCAAACGTTAGTACTAATGGTGTGGGACTGGAATTCCCTGACATTTGTAACTGCTGTTACTTCGGCCACGCCCCCTGACTACGGTAGCCACAATGAACCAAAACTGTTCCATATATAAGGCGCACCGGATTATAAGGCGCATTGTCGGGTTTTGAGAAAATTAAAGGCTTTTAGGTGCGCCTTATAGTGCGGAAAATACGGTATTTTAAAGTGGAACGTGAAGGCAGTGCTACAATGTCTTCAAGATGAGGATTTTGCACGGTGGGAAGGAAAAATCCACCTTTAACACAACAAACATGATTTGCTACCTGAAAAACACAACAACAATATTTCAACAAATGAATTAAAAGTTACTAAACCCGTATATGGCATTGAGTGGGTCCTCACACGCACATTGGGCTGTGGTAAAGTTAAAATGTCTGCAATTTCAGTGACCAATTCAATAGTTTTCATTTGTTTAACCAGTTCCATCCTACATACAAATTTTTAAAGATTAGTACATTCCTACAAGAGCTTAAACTAAAAATGGCCATTAAAAGAGTTGGCTGGAGGGGCACAAAACAACCAGTGTCTAATAAGGTCAGAATAAGGCTAATCACGTACGTGTAACAGTGCAGTAAGCAAAGCCACCAATGTTCAGTGATCAGCTAGATGTGGCTCACCTCGCTTGAAGAAACGCACCAGACACAGGTGCAGCCATGGGTTGGAATGTTCTATGGCCACAGCCCTCTTTACTGACTGTAGCATCAACAGGTATTTCTCTGTAGAAGTCAAAACAAAAATGTTTTTATGCATTAGTGTACAGAAAGAACTCTGACAAAAGGAATTTTCTAACCTTTCCTAAAATAAATCTCAAAAGCCAGCAGGTGGGTCTCAATCTTGTTGCGCACCAGGTTCTTCAGGGGGACCAGGAACTTTACTGCCTCCTCCAGAGGATTCTCAGGCTTAAAAAAGAAGTCACACAATTAGAGGTAGAATAGCACTACATATGTTAACACTGCATATAAAAGGGGACACCGGGGCCCTAACCTTGGCTAATTTGTCAGGTATTAGCTCTTCCTTGGGCCCACCAATCTCTTCATCATCATCCTCCTTTTTCTTCTTCTGGTTTTTGAGTTGTTTTTCCTTCTCTGCATTCTTCTTTTCCTCTTCAAGCTGGGCCTTCTTCTGGGCTCTTCGTTGTTTGTTGCGCAGTTTCTTCAGTTCTTTATCTGTCAGATTCTCTGCAGAGAACAGTATAACATAATATTTGCTTTAAATACAATTGTTGAGCGATGTGCTCTCGTTAAGTTTGTTTTTGTGCCCCTTTGAATGAGTTTTGTTTTGATTACCTGCAGCTATGCAGAACAAAACATAATGGCCTGATTGCGGCTGTTGACACAAAGAAAGCAAACTTGTGTGGTGTGATGTTACACTAAACGGTGTTGGCAGATTATGGGCCCAGATCCATAATGCACAGTCTGGTTGATTTGCAAAATGAAAGTTGTAAAGAGCTGAGCAACAGGAAGGAGAGAGATGCTGGGCCAAGCAGCCTCTGGGTAAGTCTCATTTTTGATGGCAATGAGAAAAATTATGAATTATGGTAGACAAAGTTTTTTGTATACCTCTGTCTGCAAGGGTTGAAACAACGGATTTTAAATGAACCCACTCAGCATGACGACGAGGATGAAGGGAGAAACGGCAAGGCTTATGAGTGGAGCTCATTCCGTTCCTTGATGATACGATCCTATCGCCGGTGATGCACGATGCAGCAGATGACGGACGCGCAGCATTAAAGATTCTCTGAGGATATTATACTGGAAAAGGGAAGCCCAGGGTTATAAACTTATACACCTCCTTGTGAAAACCGGCCACTGAAAATGTCACTGAATATGTCATCAGAGCAGAGGACTGCGATGACTGCCCTGCCATGGCCTGGGGAGGAGATCAGTGACCATCTTTTGATAGCAATGGTTTTGAAAGGGATGCCGGAGACATTCAAACCGTTTGCAATACATGTGACTCAGATTGATGATAAATTGACTTTTGCCGAGTTAAAAAAAAAGCTCTGATTGTTACGAAAATGTTGAAAGTATGCGTGCAACAGCGTTTGAGGATAACGTTATGAAGGCGAGAGTGCATTTTGGCACAGAAGGAGGTAAGGACAGTGGAAATACAGACGTCGTGTCCAAGGTTAAATTTCTGTGTGCAACTGGACTTGTTTAGGTTTCCTTGAAGATGTTTCCCCTCCTCTCCAGAGGGCTTCTTCACTTCTGAACTCTAGACTGTAAACAGAGAGCTACTCCCTGTGAACAAAAATTGAACAACAGTGATGATGCTGAAGAAATGGGTGATATCACAAAATACAGGTAGCTTAATCTACCTGGCAACCTGTACAAGGCCAGATTTAAGCTTTGTAGAAAGAAAACTGTTTCAATATTTCACCAAACCATTGCAGGTACAAGCAGCCGAAATGAGCTTCCTCCGTAGGGTGGCTGGGCTCTCCCTTAGAGATAGGGTGAGAAGCTCTGCCATGTGGGAGGAGCTCGGAGTAAAGCCGCTGCTCCTCCATGTCAAGAGGAGCCAGATGAGGTGGCTCGGGCATCTAGTTAGGATGCCTCCCGGACGCCTCCCTGGTGAGGTGTTCAGGGCACGTCCCTCTGGTAGGAGGCCCCCGGGAAAACCCGGACACGCTGGAGAGACTATGTCTCTCGGCTGGCCTGGGGACTCCTGGGGATCCCCCCAGAGGAGATGGGCGAAGTAGCTGGGGAGAGGGAAGTCTGGGTTTCCCTACTTAGACTGCTGCCCCCGCGACCCGACCCCAGATAAGTGGAAGAAGACGGATGGATGGATGGATGGATGGATGGATGGATGGATGGATGGCATCCAGCTGCTGATATTGATGACCAAAAAAGTACTACAGGGTTCTGTATTAGTTCACACAAAGAAAGCAAACGTGCGAAATGCAGTGCAAGACAGCTCTGCCAACAGCAATTAATAGTTTCTTTTAGAAATTAGGTTTTGCTTTGCAAACTTTCTACATGTGTATGACCTTATGGTGTGTTCTAAGTCCCAATAAATTGAGATGATATTCATTTGGAAATAAAAATACATGCTTCAGTAATTTACCACAGACGTGTGTTTACCAATTTTGTTTCCTTTTGTATTCAACAGCATATCCAATCTTGCACATTATTAACGGCTTGCATGGTTTATGCTTTGAAGTATTCTATCTGATGTAGATAAATGTGAAATGTCATTTTAAAGGGAATTTAAAGGCTCATCCCAGCAGCAAAATCTTATATAAAGTTCCATTGAGTCCAAATGGCAACATGCATCGAATTTATAAACAAACATACCTGTGTCTGCTTGGCTTTTCTTGTTGTTGTCAGTGAGAGGCTTGTCGTACAATGTCAAATAGATTTGGATGGCAATTCGAGCAGCTTTGTAGTAAAAGGGATGCTGCCGGAGGACATCCTCAAGCTTCAGCAGGTCCACGTATGAACGTAACGTCATCTTTCTCATGCAGTAGGTGTGAAAGTCGAACTGGTCATCTGTGATCTCCACAAAGTGCTAATGAGGAGGAGGAAGAGTAAAAGATAAGAAATTCATATGTACATAATAGATTGGAATTTTTCCAGCACTAACGCTCATCGACACTGAACTGTTGCAGACCAATTGTCGTCATTATGAAGCACGTGTTAGATTGTTACCAAAATACAGTCCTATTGCATTTCAGCTCACATGCATATTAATACAGGAAAAAAAATAAAATAAAAAAAATAACTACAAACACCTCCCCCACTCTTAGACACACATTCTTGTGGGCATTCCTTTATCCTTTATTATGTTGCCTGGTCCACAGGCTTGTAATAATGGCAGAGCCTCTCTAATCATTTCACAGAACATTATACCAGCTGACTAGCTAACTTTACACTGCAGCAAAATGTTACAATCACCAGTGTTGGATTATTGCATCAAATATTGCTGTCTATCAACTGTTTGAATCAATGAAGATAGAAATCAGTGTGCAGAAAATTATAATCATACTAATATCTGTACCTGCACACAATATGCTCCATTATATACATATTTTAACTCCTTACAGTTTTGCTCATGTTCTTTATATTTATCTCAGAGTTTAAGAGATAGAAATTTATTATCCAGTGATTGTTGTGAAATTATCGTGTAAAAAACGATAAAAAGCTGATGAGAGAGTTGTGACTCTTACCCTCTCGATTTCATGACACTTCTTCAGGGCCTCTCCAAACTTGTTCATGGATTTGTAACACAAAGCACACTCTGTCTGGAACCACATGCACTGCATTTCATTCAGGTTCTCTACTGCAGATGTTCCCTCCTAAAACCAAATATAAATGCAATTTGTTAACGTAAGTAAATTACGTAATTAATCTATATAATAAATATAGAGCAATCCATAATGATTCATATGGACCCAGATAAAAGAATAAGTCAATTCCTTAAAATGTGCAATTTCTAAAAACATAATTTATTAACGAAGAGCTGGAAATTATGACATAATAATGGTAACTGCTAGGTGAAGACCTGCGTTTCAGTTCAAATATTTAGTGATAACAATTCAATATTTCTGAAAACATATACAGTAACAGCTGTCTTACTCGTGTGAACTTTGAGCACATTTCCTCTGCATCTTTAATGAGGCTAGCTTTCATCATATACTTAGCACACTTAGAGTTGATGAAACGGTCAGCAGTGTCCAATGCCTGAGCCTCATCCATCCACTGTGCGGCTTCTTTTATGTTGCCCGCATGCTGCAGAAAAAAGGGACAAAAATATTAGAAATATTATTATAAAAACATTTAACGCATTCTGCCGTGCCCATATGCAGCTGAACTAGGCTCTAGCACCCCGCAAGGGATAAAGCAGCCAAGAAAAAAAAAAAGAATCTGAAATTAGCTTGCTTCAATTAAAATGATTTCCGATATTGTAATCTGCTAATACTTTACCTTATAGATTTTGGCCTTTATAACAAAGAGCTCGATGAGTGTTGGTGTGCTATCAATGGCTGAGTTAATGTATTCCAAGGCAAGGCTGGGCTGGTTTATGAAGTCAAAATGCTGTGCTAAGAAATATTGGACCCACAACAAGGTGGTGGGGGGCTCCTCCTTCCCATCATCTGTAAATACACATTAAAAAATCTCTGACTGATCTGACCATTTTGGTTTTGTATTTCTTTATATATACAGATTAAAAAACCACCTCAAGGACAAGCAGAAACTCACCTTTTTCACTAAACAGTCGACAGCTTTTCAAACTGGATTCATAACCAACAACTAATTCTTCGATAATCGAAACCTTTATAAAAAACCCAAACAACACAGTAATGTAACAGAATGAGAATTACGCTAGTATCATTTCAAAGAGTGGTCTGCTGCATACCTTTTCTTTGTCAGTATAGAGGGATTTAAGAGTGGTAAAGACAGGTGGGCAACCTTTAACGAAATTCATCCTCAGGTACTTGTCCAGACATTCATGAAATTTATCCCCTAGTCACAGGAGAAACCAATGCAGACACAACAGAGATTAGAATGGTGATAGAGCACAGAATTATGGAGGACTAAAAGTACCAAAATTAAATAAATAAGTACTGGTACACCATTAAATAAATAATTCTCATTAATTAATTAAAATTGTAATTGAATACATAAATGTCTTATTAAATGTGTCATTAATTAATTAAAATATCAATTCATTTTAGGCAAAAAAACCCATATATAATTATTTCACTAAGTAATTAATTCATGGTCCATGTGTTGCGGTGGATCATGAATTTATTTTATCTGCCAATCTCGCTCATCAAAGTCAGTGAGCAGATCCTGACACCTGATTGGTTAACCTGCACATCAAGTCGAGGCAAATCAATTCCAGATAATGGATTGATGCGGAGCTTGTGAACACATTCCGATACAATGGGTGGCGCTATTCACCTCTACATTGGTTTGGATACTCTAGTATACAAAACTTTGGCAACTGCTAAAACTCTAGGCTCAGTCCTCTAGTCTAGGGTGACCAGACGTCCTGTTTTACCCAGGATAGTCCCGGTTTTGAGCCTTGTGTCCCATGTCCCGGCAGATTTTAACATTCCCATTGACACCTTTTTTTTCTTTTATCAATAACACGCTACACATGGTAGGAAGTCATTTAAAGACATAATAGTGCATTCCGGTTGAAACTCGTTGTCTTTGGCCCATGTGTATGTCAATCACACAGTTGTCATAGCGATCTGTAATCTGAACCAATTAAAAAGCTCCACCGTTCTCCATGTCTGTAGCTTGATGCTCATTGGTCCATGAAACCGCATGGGACAAGACAGCTTGAAAGCGCTGCACTTTACTCAGGTAAACTTTCATGATACTGTAGTTGCTCTGAGTTCTGTGAAAGGATCGCTGAAAACCATAGCTTCCTGAAAAAGGTCCACTCCAGCATGAAATACTAAGGGTCAGAAAGATAACTTCAGAGTATGTTATGCAATTATTTTGTTTGTGCACTACATATTGATGTTCATAACAGTTTAATGTTAAAATGTTATACATCTTTGTCTGTTTTTGTGGACACGTTTTCTTTGGCCAAGCAATTGTGTCTTACATACACTACTGCAATTATATATTATTCTCAACAAAGAGAGCGCAAGTAAATGTTTACAAGTTATATCACCTTAGTTGAGTAAAATAAAATCTCTTGTATTTTCAGAGCCTGAGGAAGCTCTGAGCAGAAGTCCTCCAGCTCCGGCCGCTCAGTCTTATCACATAATGTTACACTTGTCCAAGTTAAGCTTAATAATTTAATGTAATGTAATGTAGGTGTGCCACTGATCAGTGACTCAGGACACAAGTGTGGTTTAAATTAGATAACATCTTGGTTGGAAAGAGCGGAAATAAATAGTGATGGAGAAACCGAAGCTTTCTGAACCATTGACTCAATCTAAAGCAATGGTGTTGAAAAGGTTGTGTCTAAGTATTAAGTATGGCGATATCTGCTAGCCAAATGGGACTAAAGCATTTGCATGAAACGGAAAAAGGTGATGAAAAGGCACTGTTATGTACGTCTAACAGAAAAAGTTCTGTGTTGATCTTAAAATGCTCAAAGCTTTATTTCGGTTCTAAAATAAAAATAAAAAACTTTTTTTTATAAAAATAAAAAACTTTTTCTTTCTTTTAAAAACATTAAGAATATACTTGTGTTATAATATTATTGTGCCATCATAACTATTATATGTTTTGGAGACATTAGGGTGACCAGATTCTCAAAATTATAAACTTGAACACTTTTTTTTTTTTCCTAAAAGGCAAATTCTCACTATTTAATGATTTTATTTTACTCAACTGAGATGATACAACTTGCAAACATTTACTTACTCACTATTTGTTAAGAATAATAAATAATTGCGGTAGTGTAAAACACCACTGCTTGGCCAAAGAAAAAGGGGCCACTAAATCATGCTTTAGCAAGTCTGACAGTTATAAAAATGTAGTGACCAAAAAAAAAAAAAAATGAAATGCATGTGCAACTAAGAACTGTCAGGACAACAGTTACTAAGACAAAATGCTGGTGAAACTGGGAAGGGTATTTGGGTGGTTGTGTCCAGGCCTTCCTAACAACGTGGTATTGTGACACAATCACGCAAAATACGGAAGTTAGGCACATGTGATATACTGCTGTGTAAACACGAGAATAAAGAAATAAAAGGTTAAAAGTAAACCACACAATGCTTATTAGCTACGAACGACTACATGCAAGTACAAACATTACAGTGGTTTAAAGATTTTTTATTTAAAAACAAGATCATTTCAGCTCAGTGAAGCTTCAGTCTGTCCCAGACTGAGTCCGCCTAGGATTCAAAATTGGCGTGACGCATGTGACGTCATTAAGCTTCATTTGGGGAGTCATGTGATTGTTTGCAAGACGAAGCGACACATATTTTGTCGCGATACTTCTGCTTCGAATGATCGATACAGGTTACGATACAGATTCCAGAGCATAACAGCTCTAGAAATAACTAGACAACTTCAATAAATTCCTCTGCTTTACACGCTACATGCTCAGGGCCAGCAGGTCCTGCTTCTCCATACTCTGCAAGGTCTCTCACCATCTCTCTAGAAAGTTCATGGAGATCCTCCATCAACACAGCCGCCATGTTTAGAAAGATTTTCAACAAGGCAGATCAAAGCAGGGGTTTAGACCAGATTCGCGTTCTCACCCGCTACGCCCACTGACGTTGATAAGCGAGGTTGACAGATAAAATAAATTCATGATCAACTACAACAAAAAAGTGTGAATTAATTAAATAGTTAGTGAAATAATTCTATGTTTTTACCTAAAATTAATTGGTATTTTAATTAATTAATGACACATTTAAGAACACATTTATTTATTGATACATTTTAATATTATATTTTTTTTATTATTAATTAATGATTCCATACAGAAAAACTTTAAAGACATACGATTTTAGATACTTTTCCAACACTAAAGGTATGGAAAAAATATCCCCTCTCCCTTAACTATGATGAAATTTCACTGAAGCACAGGTATAATCTATTAGATAAGATGCTCTTTAAACTCAGAGCTACTCTGAAGATAAGATCCCTACAAAGATGCAGTAGGTCCATAGGATAACTACATTCATTTTTAAAAGGGGAACTGCAATTATTTTATTTAATTCAAGCCTTTTTCTGATCAATATTTGTAGTGATTAACAATGGCACATTTTCAGGATTCATGGAACTCAACTGGTTGATGAGAATTGGCTGATCACTCTCAATGAAAAACTGCAGATAATGTCAACTTTACTGCTACGCCTAAAGGTTTCATCAGTAACTGTTATTTCTGTAGTATTCTTTAAAAACAGGATGTACTGGTGGAATTTCAAGATTGAGAATTCCTCTTTCTGAGGAACAAAGCTGCAGACTGCATACTTTGATATGTTTGTGACTGTTGTGATGCCACTGTGATGTCTTTACCTGTAAGGAAGTTAAGAGGCAGTCTTCGAGGAACCAGGCCTTTAGGAAACTTCAACCAGGAGTCCTCATAAATCTTGAGCCGCTCTTCTGAACTATCTGGAATGAGGGGGGCCGGTGAGTTACCGTAAACATGTATACACTAATCTACCTTTTGACCCATACACAAAATCAAATAAGACTACATTTTAAGGGGTGTTACTAGAGTGTAGTAACAAATATCAAATATATGTGTATCATCTGCTGTATGCATAGACACAGCACTCACTTGGTTTCAGAGCTTTTTCCAGGCCCTTGTAGTAGGCCCAGTTCTCTGGATTTCTCTCCAGGAGTCTCCTGTAGATGACAGCAGCCTCCTCAGGTCTCTCCAGCCTCAGGAACAACTCTCCTGCAAATTCTTAGAAGCTTACTAACTCTACAGAGAACAGTTTCAAGAGGCAAGTACAAAGGTCAATCCCTCTAGTTGTGTCTGTGTTTTTCTTTTGGTTGGTTTGTAATGAAGAGTCTGGCAAAGTGCTGATATGGCAGATTGTGATCTGCAGCTTCTCATGTCAACAGTGCCTCTATGCCCACTATGTACTACATCCCATGTCACAGTGTATCAGTTGGGTGACACTTAATTTCTTCAGGAATGGCTGAGGTTATACACCAACTGTACAATACTTCTGTACAATTTACTCTGGGGAAATAACAGTGTTTCCCCCATAGTGTATTTGGGAGGGTGCCCCCTAGCAGGATCCCAACGCAGAAATTGAAGTTCTGCACATATATGTAATTTGTATTTTTATCAAAATGGCCTATAACGTGTAATTTGCAAAATTTCAGACTCTAATGCTTCGCAATCATTTCATTACTTTCATGAAAAATGCATTTCTCTGCTCCTCTGCGATGACCGGGGACTCACACACACACGCACGCACTTTGTGGGAACAAGACAATTCCATAGAAATTGTGACTGTGTGCCTCCTGCTCTGGCCGGTGTCAGTGAAATGTGTGTTGCCATCATCCCTCATGCCCACCCCCATAAACCCCATTCAACACATGCAGCCCCTCCCCTCCATGCACACAGAACCAAGTGATGTCATGCAGCGCCTGTCAGTGATTTCTGGAGAGTTTTTCTGGGATTTTTTGGACACCGTAATAGCTATTAAGATGAAGGCACACATCCACATCCATCCGGTTGGCCGAGCCCCACGTTTCAGTGTACTTTTTATCAGCATGTGACTTGCGGGGCCTGATGTTTTAGTGCTTTGGGGTCCTGTGTGTGTGTGTGTGTGTGTGTGTGTGTGTGTGTGTGTCTGTGTGACAATGGGGACCTTTTGAGTTTTTTTGGGATTTTTCGGGATCCGTTCGACCTTGAAATTTCATCCGTTTCATCAGGACGCACGTTTTGATGTATGGGTCGTCCGGGTGCACCCGGGTCCGAAAACTTTCCCATTGGATAACATGGGCTTTTTCAGGGTGCTTAAACCCCAATGTTTTAGAAATCCCAATCCCTATTAAAAAGAATTAAAGAAAAATTGAATTTTCTGCACGTTTTGATGTATGGCTCATGTCGGTGCGACAAATGGTGTAGAAGGAGATACACGCCAAACTTTTTGACAGAATAAAAATAGTGTTTTTTGGGGGATTTTTTGGGGCCTGTTGGACCAAGTGCCTTGAAATTTCACGCACACATGTGCAGCTCTAGTCCAAAACTGGTTTGCTGACCATACACAAGAAATGGTGGGTGGCACGGGCATCTGTATCTGATGCCTAATGAACGCCTCCCTTGGGAGGTGTTTCAGTCATGTGCTGCTGGGAGGAGACCCTGGGGAAGACCCAGGACACGCGAGTGACTATGTCACTCAGCTGGCCTGGAAACGCCTTGGGATCCACCCCGAAGCGCTGGAGAGTGTCTCAGGGGAGCGGGAAGTCTGGACGTCCCTGCTTAAACTACTCCCCGAGCAAATGAAATGAACAAAATGGATGGATCAAAATTCTATACATGTACCTTCTTTGTTGTATGACAATCATTTTAAACCATGTTTTAATCATTTTTCTAATTCTGTTCAAGAAGTTGCAGGCAAACATTCTCTACAGACACAAAAGTGGAGAACAGTTTGCGTCTAGTTTCACAAGTTCACAATAGATTAATGTAAAAGAATAGAAGAATCAACAAACCTCTCATCTCTTCCACAGCCAGTTTGTCACAAATTTGTTTCTCGTAGCTGCTAAGGTGATCCAGGGCCTCTTTATACAGGCCTGCCTCACGAAGAACTTGGTTTTGATATAACAGCAGTTCACTATACTCATAGTCCACCTTGTCTGGAGATGTCTGAATGACACATAAAATTGATAAGGTTAAAGGGTTTCACCAGCATTCCCACAACAAGAGGTATTTATTTATATACTGTCAACACACAACAATGCAGAATTTGGAATGACATAAAGCTTTCGGGACGGAAAGCTTTTCTTCTTCTGTTTATGGTGAATATAATACTGTGTAGAGTTAGAGGTATGCTTTTGGGTAGCCATCATGCTGAAGGTTGATATTCCCCCTAAATTTATTAAATATCTATAAATATTTACCATATAACATCTCAGCAAGTCAGTTAAAAAGCTAAAAAAATTTGACTGTTTGTACAAAATTAACATGGGTCACTACTGAAGTGTCCCACGACATAAACAACCGAGCCTGCCACTTTCTTTCATTCCAATGGTCTATCATTATGCTCTTTGCTTCATTAAAAATACAGTAAATCTGGCTGCTAAAGAATCATATGTATCTTCATATGACATCAGTGAGTTTCTACCACAGCTGTGTCCTGAAAAGAACTATGTAGTGCAAAGCAAGCACCCAAAACCCAAAATAAATGAGTCAAAAGGAGTTAAGTGATCCTTAAGTGATCTTTAGTCCTTCTGTACCTGTTGTGTTTTGCGGAACTCTTCAACGATCTTGGCAGCCATCTCAAAGTCCTCTAAAAGGTGATAGGCCACTGCATAACCAATCCATGAGGCACGCTGTGCTGGACGGAGCTGCAGCAGCTGGTACCGCGTCTCCTGACCAGAAAGGAAAGTCTCATGTTCAAATCTTTTTGTATTATAGATCTATCACTGATTCGTACAATTTGCTAGTTGTTCCTCTATCAAAACTCCTGAGGGGAACTATATGGCCTTGCTCAATACATGTTTATTCTATCCCTCATTTCAGACCATTTGGCAAAATGAGAGATTTGACCTGACAACATTTTTTAAATAAACCTACCCTGTATCCCTCCAGGTCTCTCATTTGGATTTGCAAGAGGGAGAGATCTCGTAGGATGTGCAGGTTGTCCTTGTCCCATTTCAGAGCATTGCGGTAACACTTTATAGCCTCATCATATTTTTTGTCTGATCGCTGTAGTAACCCATACACATGCCAGCCTGGGAGAATAAAGCATTAAGGAAGCAAACATAAAATGACAAGCTATAAATATTAAAAATTACCATAATATAAATTAAAACCAACAATATCATTTCAAGCCTAGATCCATTTCAAAATGTGCTGTTAAATGAAAAGAAATATATAAAATTTTTCATATCTCTGATTAAAGAACATTCTGGGAGATTGTACGAGCTAACGGCAAATGAAAGAAAGTGACTTGTGCTTTAAATGACACTATGAGTGCCACGATGGAAGGATACAGACGTGACTCTTGAGGTCATTGCGTAGGCCTCTTCTGACCAGTTCATATGCCTCTTCCTTTTTGCCCAAGCAGTTGAGGATTAAACCCTTCATGGCTAATGTCTCTGGAGCACCGATGAAAGTTGGGAGAAGTCAAAATGCAGAAAACTGAATAAAGTGCATGTTTGTCTTTGTGTTTTGTTATAAATTTGTCAACATATACTAACATGCTGTCACCAAATTTCTGTAAAAGCATTAGTTCATGTTACAGTGACAAATGCAGCTGAAAAGGGCAACAAAAAGTACATTTGCTAAAAATTACAATTGATTAATTTATTTGTAGCGCTGGGGCTTTGCATTTGTGCAAGGCCTTTTGTAGTAAAAGAAGTCCAAATTTCCAGAGATATAAATAGAACATTTAAATAAAGAAAGTATACTTACATTAAAAAATAATAATAATCTCATACTTCAAATGCTCTCAATGAGAATAGTGTTTGCATAGACAACCTTAGTATTAAGGTTTGTAACCTGTGGAATCAAGTAATGTAACTCTTCACGTGTAACTGCTAAAACAGTCAGGAGTGGTAAGGTACTATTACTACAGCTTCAAACAAGTGATTGCTTTAATTCCTTATTGTCAAACTGTACACATCCAGAAAATAAGTTTGGTTAACACACTGTTATAGAAATAATCACAATACAAAGAATGTGATACAATTATGTCTCATATTCTCCTATTTGCAATGGGCAGGTGAAAATTCTTGTGTCTCACCTCCATGTTCAGCAAATTTGGGATTAGTCAGGATTTGTTTGCAGAACTTTAGTCCATTTCTGTACTGCTTGTGCTCATAACATCTCTGCAGAACAGAAGCAGCAGATTTTATTCAAACATAAAAAGATGCTTTCCACTGCAGCACAAGATAAGAAAAATGTGTTATTTGGCTATGAAAGATAAAACCAAAAGATAGAATAATATATAGCATTTGTAGTAGAGTTAATAAGATATTTAAAGTGAGAAGGTGAAAATGAAATGCTACTAAATATCTCCTTGATTAATGTTTAAGTATTGTTGATTACATGTAATCAGAGAAGTGGCCAGACAGATGTACATGGCTAATTATATTACCCCTCTCCCATACCGGGCATTTTCTTAAATATTTGACACAAAATATTAGCATGACACCTACCTAGTAACGATATTAAATAGCAGCCTTTAAAAAAAGCTTTCATTAT
>BJFM01005741.1:39913-50410 GCA_016586285.1 Arothron firmamentum
ATACACACACACACACACACACACATATATATATATATTGATATGGATATTAGCAATATGGTTATCATACGAATTATCTGCTGTCAAATGATAAAAAAATGTACTATCTCTTTTATGCTGTACAAAGCATAAGGACGTTTCTCTAAAGTACTAACTAGCCGTCACGTAATACATATGCAAAACCAAAGCAGTTATACATTAAATATATTGAAAGTGTAACCAAAAGTGTTTGACGCTCAGGAAGGTCGTTAGATTACTAACTCCGACGGTTTCACCAAAGTTGAACATGTTGCACATGTGTCGAGCAGCTTTGTCATGCACACTTCTTTAAAGGTATTGCAAGGCCATAGCAGGGCTGCAATTCCTGTGTTGCTCTAACGAAAACGTTCAGAATGTTATATGTGCAGCTACGCACATATAACAAGAAGTTTATGTTTCAAAAGGTCCGTTTATTTCTCTTTGTAAATGTCAGAGCAACTCCCTCGGTATATGATCTAGCTGCTAGAACTACTAGCTAACAGTTATGTAGCAAACTGACTTTAGCTAAGAAGCTAACGTTATGAGGAATATTTAGCCTACCAATATTCTTTTGAAGAGAGCGTTCTCCTTTTGCGGTAGTGTCATTGTGGGCATTTTTTTGTGTTTCTATGCCCGTGTTAATTCACACATTAATATAATTCCGGTGGAGTCAGAGATACTGTGCTGTTTCTAGTCTCTTTAGGATCCTCTCTCTCACGTGTTGTTGCTGAGGCCCCCTTCTGAGCAAAATGGCTGAACTGCTTTTCCTCCGGGTCAGACGGAGACTGTCAAAAATGACCAACGGCGCAAATAACTGTATTGTTGTAATAGCATACAGCCTACCATTTCGTACCTACACCTTGCTTATCGGGAAATTAGCAAAATTGGAAACAGAAACAATTAATTTAGGTTAAATACAAAAGTTTGCTGGTAGTTATTGCATAAATTATTTGGTACACAATAACTACGAAGCCCACAGAGAAAAATTCGTGGCTACTGTAAAAAAAAAAAAAAAAAAGATTGCAACTTTAAAAATGACACTGAAACTCCGAATTTTTTGAAAATCACGTGTTATCAAAGATAAATATATTATGGTATTTTTTTTATTTAATTTAATTTTTTATTACAGCGAGTTATCGGTGATCTTACAATGACAAACCATTCCTTACAGGGAGTATAGACAATCATAGAGTTTTCGATCGCACCCCAAGCAAGGTAGTCTGAACGACAAAATGACGTTCAGTCGGTTATTATCCAGAGCTTCTGTCTACAACAGAGGTAAGATAATGACAAATGGTGTTTAGTTTACTTTTTTCTACGTCATAAGACTAATGCTATTGTGTATTTTTGAACCATGAGACCGCCATGTTTATTTTGAAGTCTGACCTTAGCCTAGCTTAGCTTGACAGAAAATCTGCCGCTAGTCACGCAAGCGTCTATTTTACAGCTTTGTATGCGAACGCTCACATACAAAGTCAAAATATATTTGTAATGTATTTATTACAGAATATAGTTCACATTTATAAATAATCTCTTGTACTCTCTCGAGTTTGAGCTGTTAATGCAACTTTGGTTGTTACCACTGCAATTAAAGCTTAATGTTTGTTTGTTTGTTACAGCTGGATCTAGATCTCTGTTCATCGGTTCTAAACCTGACGCTGCTCATCCCAACTGGTTGCGAGTGGGTCTTGCCTGTGGAACAACTGCTTTTATATGGGGCCTGGTAAATTAACACAATATATACAGTTCATCAAGCACGGATCAGTTAAGCAGGGGAACCCCTTATTTCCTGTCACAAAAGTTTTGTCTTCACAAACGGCAAAATTTAATATCTTTTTGCAGATGAATTGAAGAAAGAGGTTATGAAGATTTCTAGAATGTAATGTTGCATAACGTTTCCTAATTGTTGTTTTTTAATCTCTTCTGCAGCTTTTCACACAGCACAGCACAGATGTTCATGAGTACAGAATAAGGAATGGACTAGAATAATCCACTATATTGGTATGTAAAATCAATGTGCATAGTCAAAGCTACAATAAAAATGTAATTTAATTTACTCCACAATGATATGAACAAGGATAAAATGTTTAACATTTTCTATAAAGTATTAGTGGATTGGAGATATAACAGAAGTCATTTCACTGAAAGGTAGTTTTTTTAGGTTAAACTGAAGAGGGCTGGATTTGCCATTTAATATTGAGTGTCCTTTGTCCAGTCTCCAGTGTTACGACATAAATCTCAATGTGATAATTTGTTATTCTTGTCCTCTGCAGGAGGACACTGGGTCCTGTGTACAAGATGATCCGGTTTGTTTCTGCTCCTTGTTCTAACTCTGACTTCCATGTAAAATAAAAATGTATCACGTGAGCTCAATCATGGTCTTTTGTTTTCATTAATAAAAATACATTGTTACAGATGATCCACCAGGCACCCAATATCAATATTAGCCTAGTAGATTTTGCCCACTCACACACAGTTCATCTAGAACCTGCATCTACTTCGAAATGTCGTCTTTTTTTTTTCTTTTTGGTGCACAGCTTTGTTTTTTAAAAAAAGGCTGTGCGTAATACATGAGTAAATAAATAATTCCTAAACACAACAAGACATAATGGTGGTGCAGTAGTCCACACTGGATGGATAAATACAACTGTGAAAGTTACTGCAGTATATGTAGAATTTTGTCTAATTGGTCACAGTTTTAGGAGTTCATATCTTACCATTGTTTTAATTGTAGTGTGAAATAAAATGGGTTTAATATTTGATTAAAAAAAAAGATAACTCTGAATTTGAAAAGTATCAGTTGTTAAATACATTAATTCTGGTTCTAGTAAATGCTCAAATTTGTTATTTTTAGCAACATATCACCAAAATTCTTCAACAATTCAACAAAAATTCTTACATAAAAGTTGGCGATTAAGCGAGTGTATTAAATAGATGCTCAGGGTTTACAAGTTCAAATTAAAAATGCATGTCTTAGTATTCCAGAAGCGATCAAGTTTTATTTTGACATGCAAATAAATTATAGCTATAGTCTTTCTTCTCCACCATGCGTGACCTATATTGCGCAATAGAAGGGCAGGTTTGCTCCGCCCCCTCGCACGTTTCTCTGACTCAACCGGATCAGTCAATGTTCTGAAGCTGCAGCGTTTCTCACCGCGAAGCCCAGAGAGCAGTGATGTTTTCCTGCAGAGCAGCTTGGCAGAGGTGCGGGCCCTTGGCACGGAGGGCAGCCTATAGTTTACCCCGGAATGGTGAGTTTCGTAAGGCAGTGTTTACCCGACGTGAAGTGTGTGCCGATTGTTTTCAGTCGATGCCATCTGTTTGACTGTGACCTGTGAAAGAGTACACCCTGTCCTCAGGTCAGTTTCTGCCTACATCTTCAAAAAAAATAATAAAATAAAATAAAATAAATCAATCTAACCACATGTAAAAGTCAGATCGTCGTTTTTGATGCTTGTGCTTTTAGTCTACACTTATGAGACGTATTATCATATTTTTAATATTTCAAGTTCTGTTGGTAATATTAAATCCAAAGAATATTTCAGTATGCGTCAACTATGTGTTTCCAGTGGTCATTGTTTTTTCTTCATACGTTTTAGGTATATTTATTTATTTATTTTGAATGATGTAATTCATCCGCACAAGCGAATGGGCCTGTTTAAACGCGCAGCAAATATTTGTGACCTTCATGACGTGGTTTGCCAACATGGTTGCCGCTGGTGGTCACGTGGTGTGAACGTAAAGGAACGTAAAAAGACGGCACAAGTTCTAGCGTAGGTCCACAGTGGTTTGTCAGGGTGTCTCCATCATTTACAGTTACATAAGTGAGTGACGCAAGGAGACACAGGACGTTAATGAAGATTATTTTTTGGTTGTTGTTGTTACCTGATAAAACTGTTGACATGTTTTTAACCATATGAATCTCATTTTGCAGCATATGACCTTGAGGGTTTTTTGGGTTTTTTTCTCAGTTTTTTTTTCTCCAAAGGTTACATGAGCCAGAAAGTGCAAATACCTTTGCATAACCTGACCATTACACTTTAAACTCCCAGACCTGCAGATCATTGCAGCTGTTTTGGCCAGAAATTGTAGTCGCAGGTTTTCTCAGTGAAGCTTATAAAAGTACCATTGCCTCATTGCTGCCTTACAGAAACTAAGGAAGAGAACATAATATTTAGAAATAACCTCATTTGACTTTTATCTATATTATAATATGTTGCTTGGTGCTCTTTAATGTTAAAGTCATTCATTCTATATTGTTCACCTTTGAAGGTTGTTAAACACAGTTTGTTTGTTTTTTAAACAAAAACTGAGGTTCTACCCTACAGTATATAAATGGTATTCTGTGACCAGCTGTCTGTCTCTGACCTGAACAAGATGCAATCATTAGTAGACCATATCGAATAATCTTTTAAAAATTAGATTCCTGATGACTACCATTATTGGTTGGTGTCTGTCTATAAACTTAAGAATCAAAAAGTATAAAATTTGTTTGCTCAACATTTTATAGAGTTGGTACTTTTAGGATAGAGTACATTACTGTAAATATTATTATTATTATTATTATTATTATTATTATTATTATTATTATTATTATTATTATTATTATTGTTATTATTATTATTATTTATGTGGTTATTTTTCATATGCCGATGATGCTGCTGTAACAAATGAATTTCCCATGTCTGGGGTGAATAAAGTATCTCTATTCTAAATGTTATGGTTCTGAATAAAAAAAAAAAAAAAGTCAGATCTGTGTCAAATCTAAGTGTCTGACTAAAAATAAATTAATTTAAAAGTTAAAACTGGTTTATTTCAGGTCCACCCTCTAATTTACAAAACACACACACACACACACACACACACACACACACACACACACACACACACACACACACACACACACACACACACACACACACACACACACACACAAAGTGAAGTCAAGTAAAGGCACTGTATTTTACCATAGTTATGAGCTCAAAACCAAGATTTACCCATAATTTAGTGTGTGAGAAGCGTACTGTGGTATACCCTGCTGCTCGATAATGCTGTACAGGTATCATGCTTTGTCCTGTGATGTCTTGCCCTGCAGTAACTCAACTGGTCAGAATTTTACCAACTTATCCTCTGAGCTCATACTGACTTAAGCTTGAGCTGATTATCCAGTATAAATAACAGGGTGCTAAAAAAAACTGGATTTTTCCTTGACGGCATGAAGATTATACCCTTTAATAACTCCTAAACATCTACCAGAAGGATGGGGTAATGTGACCTTAGTTGAAGCAAGCAGCTGTTGTCCTGCCATATCTTTCTTTTTATATTATATATATAAAAAACAGAAAATCATATTAATGACAAAATATTGTTCTCTAGTGCAAGAGACTCTCTTTTTTTTTTTTTTGATCTAACAGTTTTGGTTTGTGTGTTTACATAGCCAGCATGACGTTCGTGAGATTAATGGCAATGTATCGAGCTCAATCCATTCAGAGGAGGTGGCATCGTGATCCAGTAGACAGACTTAAGCTACTTCCTGTCCATCCCTTTCACACAGAGTTGGAGCATCTTGGGTCACCACATGTTTTTGCTATCTTATTGCAAAATATATGGCAAACATACAAATTAAAATTCTTCAAAAATGTATAGTTCCAAAAATTGGGTTCATGCCTAAGCATGACTTGAAGAATACTTCAAGTCAAGTCAAGTCAACTAATAGGCCAGTAGAAAACCATACAGTGTTAAGACCGGATGATTTGTAAGACCTGATGACAAAGTGGAGAAGTTCTACTTTCTGTTTTTTGTTTTTTATTTCCTGTGTAGTTATGCAGCGGCGGCCAATGTCATCTATTCCTGGTGGATCTGGAGAGAACATAGTCTATGCTTTACTGTGCGGTGGAGCTTTTGTTGGTGCCGTTTCATATGTAAGTGAATCATTTCAGCATAGACACATGCTCATCTTGTCAAGGTGCTAGGTTCACGTTGAATGTCAGAAATGTAGAATACATTTATTTCAAGAAACCACGTAGTCGGTGATGTATTTGTTTTGTTGTTTTCTCACCTCAGGCATACAACACCGTGACTTCAGATGGTGCTAGGTTCAATGAGCGTATTGCTGAAATTAACGCCAGACCCAAGACAGAGTGGACTCCCAAACCGTGGCCACCAAAGAGTAAGTCAGCATTTTTTAGCCAGTTTTGCAAGGCTAGTCGTGATCCCCTCGCTTATATAACGCAGCTCACCTATTTTTTTAGAAGATATTTTTTATGTCATGCATGTATTTTGATGATGGAAGCTAACCATTTATTTTCTGTCTGTGTCATTCAAACCTTACTATCTCACATATCTGCAAAAAAAGGTTTAGTAGGGTACCATTAAGACTCAAGAACGCTAGTGTTTAATGCTACAAACATTGTATTGGGGATATTGGTTTAGGTTCTTTCTTTCTATCCTTTCTGTATGTATAATAATGTGTATGCATCATTGTCTGTCATGCTGAGGAGCAGGATTTATTTAAGACTAAGCCAAGAATTGTGGGACAGAAATGGATTATCTCATCTTTCTTTTGAAGAAGTTAGGTAATGCCAATGAAACTCTTAAATGAAATAGCTTCTTTCTTTTGAATCGTTTTAAACTACAATAGTTTAATATTATTAAATATGTCACGGTGTGTGCATACCAACCTCGATCTTTATTTCCTGGCCATCCAGATGTGCTCTATTGAGAAGGAGATTTGAGCCACACACTAGCTTCAATTCAATTTAATATAAATAACTTCATTAGTCTCCAAGGGACAATTAGAAGGACATAAAAGCAGCTTTAAGCACATGTAAGAGTATAAAAATGAATTAAATAAATTGAGAAAAATATTTTCTGCCTCCTGCAGCCTGGGCAACGTAGTCTGCGTCCTGAGGGAAGCCACTCAAATTCAGAGAACAGAATGTGCATGCAATGCAAGCAGGATGGTGTCATGGTCACCAGAGCTGAGTAGGGGGGAGACAGCTTGGTAGGCATCGAGGACTGAACCAAAGCATTTGTCCAATGTTTTCCCCCCTATGTGTGGGGGCAACTGACATTGCTGGTATTCTTTCAGTGATTTTTCAACTGAGCGTTGATTGAAATCTTAGGGGACATCTGGGGCTATTGGTTCCCATGTGTCCAGCAAGTTTTTAATATGTTCTGTTGCTGCAGATGCATTTGCTTTGGGGTGAATGTAAACCGTTGTGAAACAGTTGTGGGAATTCCGTGGGGAGATAAAAGGGATGCAGTGAGACAGCCAGGAGTTCAATGTCGGGGCTGCATAATTTTTCTCTGATGACAATTGTTTTAATTCACTTCAGTTCAATTCAGTTTTATTTGTATAGCGCCTTTTACAGTAGGAATTGTCTCTAGGTGCTTTACAGAGTCAGAGTCTCAGAGCATGAACCCCCAGGTAAGCGCAGTGGCAAGGAAAAACTCCCTCTTAACAAGAAGAAACCTTGAGCAGGACCAGACAGAACCATCCTGCTGAAAGCTGGCTGAGTAAAGAAGGAAAAGAAGAGGGAGACAGGACAGAAAGAATAAAAGAGAGAGAGAGAGAAACAAACATGCAAACATAATTGAGTAAAGCAGGTTGTTATTTAAAAAAAGGGGAGGGGGGAGAGCAAAGGCAGGTGCTGACAGTGGACAAAGTGGTTTTACACCAACGCAGGTTGATATCGAGACATACACCTCCACTCTGATGTTTACCAGTCAGCTGTGTGTCTCTAACCTTTCAAGAGCTATGAATCCATCTATATGTAGAATGTCACTGCTGTCATCCCCCTCAAACCACGTCTAAGTAAAAGCAAGGGTGGAAACAGACCGGTAATTCATACATGTGAAAAACATCAGCCTGCAGCCTGTTGTGCTTATTGCACGCTGGGCGCATGTTCACCAGGATCACTGAGGAAGGAGATTGATGTTTAACTTCTTCCCACTTGAACCTTGCCTTAATTCCACCCTTCTTCTTCCCCTGTCTCGTCACCTTCCTTTTATTCCCGTGCACTCTGTCCGTTTGGTCATAGCTCTTTCAGTAACTCATCAGTGACGGTACCTTGTTGGGAGTGAGTGGTGATGTAGCTGTAGCAAAACCTCCCTAGAGTAAGCGATCCGGTCTTGGAGATTGTATCCATTTGTTGAAGATGGCAGATAATCCAGGATGAAGAGTAGGAAGAGAAGAATCCACAAAGTCTTCAGTGATATCCGTGTTCCAGAGCTGTGTACACTGATGCTGACGCTGGCTGGCAGTTAGTTTGGGACTGTGGGAAAGCTTCTTTTTGGGTAATTTCAAGGGACACGCGCAAAGATTTTTCACAATCCCGGGTAAATGGTTTCTACAGTTGGAAAGGGGCATATCTCTCCATTCAGCCCGGCTCTTGAAGGAAATTGAGCCAACAGCAGAACGTATTTGTTTTATGTTGTCGCGACATGCTTGTTGATGTCAGGGAGAAAAGTGACAAGACAGCAGCCTGCAAAAGATGATTTACTACTGAAGGGGAATGCGGGACGTCATGGTCCAGTGATTGGGTTGTGTATGTCGCAAATATACCAAGAAAAAATAAATGCAGTTGTTTTGAATATTCCAGTTTATGTCAGAGAATCATGCTAATTTTACAGTATTAAACCAAACTACAATCTGATTTATCTCTGTTTGTTTGCAGGCCAGGATGATGCAGAGGGTGAGTAATTTTAATGTGCTCTCATTCATCAGGCATCTTTGATTCACTCGCATGTTCAACTGAACTAAAATATGTCATGATTAGCTTAATTGTGTTTCTATGGTTTCGCTGTACTGTATGTCAGATTGCATGCTAACACTAATCATTAAATGTTTTCAACCAATCGCATATTAGGTATTTGGATGAAAATCTAGCTCATGGACACAAAAGTTAGATTTTTAAGATGCCTATAAGTTATCCAGCTCAGAGCTGTTGTATACATTAATCGTTGCAATGTGTGCATTGAGATATAAATTCTCCTAATCTCTGCCAGCCTATAAAATGCAAACTACTGAGAAAATTAGCCTACCTTTATTATATGTCTACAGTGAATATTATCAAACATTCTCCAATCTCCAGTATAGAAAATGCGAGCGTTGTTTGGTATATATTTAAGTCAATGTAAATGTGTGCGTCTGAAAACTTAAAAGCCCCATAGTTACAAGTAGCATTTCAGGACGCATTAACAAGTGATGTTTCTTTCTTTCTGTACTCTTTTGTGACATCAACATCATCTCTCCTGATTTCACCTTTGTGGTCTAAACTACTGACTTATTCCTTTTCTGTCTTATTTAAAGGCTAGGCCTTAAATAAGAACATAGTGTTGCAATTTTGTTTTTTCCAAACCCAATTACAGACGCCTCTTCCGCCAAGCTGGGCATATAAGTGACTGCTCTAAGTCCAATGATGCTGCTACTCATGTGGCTCTCACTACTCATTTACATTTCTTTATCTGCTTTAGCCTCCTTTGATTGATATTAAGCCTGTCTCATATTACACGACTTTCAGTTGTTCCGTGGATGAAGTCCCTTCAGCATTTTATGGATGTTTTAATACCAAAAATGATTAACATAATTGTGTATGGACATTTTGTTACAATAAAATTCTGGAAACAGTGTTAAAATTTAGGAAAATATCCATAAATACTAGCAGATTAAGATATATCAAGATCTTTGTAACCCCAAACTCTCAGCTGCAACACTAAGAACAAAAGTATAAGAAATATGTTTGTGTAGGAAACATTGGGATGTTGGCTTCTTGCAGCTGGTTACATCCAGATATAGTAGTCTGTCACAACAATTTCACTATACTCTTCCACCACTGTGTTACCTGTAGTCATTGTTCCCTGATTCAGTTTAAACAATCGGAGGTCTATCAGCAACTCCACTGATATAAATGTGAGACATTGACGTCAGGACCATAAAGAAGGAAGTTACTGCCAATATATATAAAGTGATGAACATGATTGATCAAACTCTCAAAAGCTACATTTGCTCAATTTTTTTAGAATTTTTGTGCTAAATAGTGCAAGTTTTGCTGGGATTCAAATTGACAGAAACTCTGACCATTGGCACGTTTCATCCGCTTTGAAAGATGTGCAGTCTGAACTTGGCTTTAGATTATTTTATGTCACTGTTCTGCAGAAGCAGTTGTATTTCTAAAGCCAAACCTCTTTTGCTCTAATTCTCTTGTCTTTACTTTTTCAGCATAATGGTAGAGCTAAGGTCCTCTGTGGCCACATGGATGTTGGACACTTTGGATCTGAGCAGGAAAACAAAAGCCCTTTTCTCTTCTCCTCCTCCTCCTTTCCTCCACTACTGTACTGCTAAGAAAGAAAAGCAGATCCTCTGGAAATATCTGTGAAGGACCTTGTTTCTTCTTTCATTTTCCTTTTGCTGCTAATGTTGCTGTGTGTGTGTGTGTGTGTGTGTGTGTGTGTGTGTGTGTGTGTGTGTGTGTGTGT
>BJFM01005743.1:0-16565 GCA_016586285.1 Arothron firmamentum
CCTCCAAATCTGAGGCCATGGTTCTCGACCGGAAAAAGGTGGAGTGTCTTCTCCAGGTCGGCGAGGAGACCCTTCCCCAAGTGGAGGAGTTTAAGTACCTCCGGGTCTTGTTCTCGAGTGAGGGAAGGATGGAGCGGGAGATCGACAGGCGGATCGGTGCAGCGTCTGCAGTAATGCGGATGCTGCACCGGTCCGTTGTGGTGAAGAGAGAGCTGAGCCGAAAGGCGAAGCTCTTGATTTACCGGTCGATCTTCATTCCTACCCTCACCTATGGTCATGAGCTTTGGGTCGTGACCGAAAGAACGAGATCGCGGGTACAAGCGGCCGAAATGAGCTTCCTTCGCAGGGTGGCTGGACTCTCCCTTAGAGATAGGGTGAGAAGCTCTGCCATCCGGGAGGAGCTCGGAGTAGAGCCGCTGCTCCTCCGCGTCGAGAGGAGTCAGATGAGGTGGCTCGGGCATCTAATTAGGATGCCTCCCGGGCGCCTCCCTGGTGAGGTGTTCAGGGCACGTCCCACCGGTAGGCGACCCCCGGGAAGACCCAGGACACGCTGGAAAGACTATGTCTCTCGGCTGGCCTGGGAACGCCTGGGGATCCCCCCAGAGGAGCTGGACGAAGTAGCTGGGGAGAGGGAAGTCTGGGCTTCCCTGCTGAGGCTGCTGCCCCCGCGACCCGACCACGGATAAGCGGGAGAGGATGGATGGATGGATGGATGGAGAGGCTTACCAGCGCTCTGCCGCCTGCTAACTTCATAACAGAGAATCGGGTGCCAGGAGGTGCTGGCACTGAGGGCTCTGCTGCATCATCTTTAATCCCTAAACTGCCCCTTGTCACTGCAAAATATTACTAAAGTTCAATACCAAATCAGGAAAGTGATTCCTGTTAAAAATGGAATCATATCTAAGGTAGAATTTCAAGAAAATAGATGAATGGTTTTGTTTTTGTCTTATAATTAGTGCCTGCGGATGACCGGCTGCTTACTTGACTGTTGTTTTTATGGTGTAAACCACCTATGTGAAACACGGATACTAATAATGCTGCTTTTGTGTATGTGCTTGCACGCAGGTGCTGCCTCGTCAGACGTGTGGCCTGTTTACTCACACCATCTACTATAAAGAATATCCCGGTGGACCGAAAGAGCTGGACAAAAGCATCCGTGGGGGAGAGCTGTTTCTTACTGTGCTACTCAATCCAGTGAGTCAGATAAATTAAACAAACAAACACACACACACACACACACACACACACACACAAATATGGCAGGAAGTAAGATCCATGGAGGACTGCTACCTTCCATTTTAATTTTTGAGGCTTTAAATAAGTTTCCCATTCCTCTTCAATTTTAACTTCCTTGCTGTCTGGTTCATTCGTTTTCATTGTTGGTGGAGTGTGTGTGTGTGTGTGTGTGTGTGTGTGTGTGTGTGTGTGTGTGTGTGTGTGTGTGTGTCTATTCCTGTCAGGGCCTACTTCTCACAGTGGAGCTGTGTTCATCTCCCCACTTTAAATTAGGTCTCACCACAGGGGGGTTGCTGTCACACACACACACACGCACGCACCCACCCACCCACACACACACACACACACACACACACACACACACACACACGCACACACACACAGACAACCCCCCCCCACCCCACCCCCCACCCCCGCTGCGAATGTCAGCTCAGCTAGATTCCACTTTGAATTAAAATGTAGAATTAGGGTTAGGGTTTTCGGTGGCGCTCGCGATGCTTATCAATGCGCGCATGCCCACAAGTTTTACGGTGGGCAAGGAAGTAGGTAACAATCGCCATTTGACTAAAAGTGCACGTGTTTACACAGAGACGGGAAGTGCAACACTGAAACCAGCAGTAGGTTTTATTGAAGCGTCAGGTAGAGCAGTGCTGAACGACAGAAGATGGCAGAACATCACAGAACGAAATGCAGCTTTGCACTACAACTCAATCTAAGCATTCCTTCTCCATCTGGAGCAGTTTATTGCTGTGTGTCTGTAGTTCTGATAATCTTTTTTGTTTTGCATCTTCAGTCTGTTTTCATTTGTTGACATCTGTCTTCAGTTCTGTCAAATTTCGAATTTAATTTATTGAGAGTTGCAGAATTTTTTTACTGGCTAAATTTTAGTACAATCATAAATACTCTTTTATCTCGATGCATGGATGAAAATTAATGACACAGAGATGTATAATTCCGAAGATGCTCTTGAAAATGTACATCAGCCTAGGTTCAGTTATAAAAATCCATCTGACACTCATAAAATGTTTGTATTTTGATTCTGCAGCTGTAGAGACCCAACAATATTGAGAAGCTTTACTTTACTTAAAAATGGACTGACAATGGAAGATATTAAAGCTCGAAGTTATACATTGAAAAGAAGTTCTATAGAAAGTGTCAAGACAAAATGAAATAAATTAAAGCAATATTAATCCCATTTCTATCAAAATCAAGGTCAATAAGGGCCTTCTTGGGTTTGGAATAATGCTGTGACTGAGCTGATTCCAAGGAGCTGTGTGTGTGTGTGTGTGTGTGTGTGTGTGTGTGTGTGTGTGTGTGTGTGTGTGTGTGTGTGTGTGTGTGTGTGTGTGTGTGTGTGTGTGTGTGTGTGTGTCTGTGTGTGTGTCTGTGTGATTGTGTGTGTTATACAGCCATGTCATTACATCTCTGCTCAACGCACGAAGGATTTGACAAGGTTTTTGCTCACGTCACCACTGATGTCATCTCGACATGAGCCCGCGAACCGAGGGGGGGGAACCTCTGCATGCTCACTGTCCCTCTCTATCTCTTTCACACACAGGCTCATATATATTACACAATGGCTGAACTTCTTTTCGAAAGCCAGAAACACACAGAGGCTAATTAGAGTTTGCCCTCGGCCTCCTCGGTCTTTTGTGCTTCTTTTCTCAGTGCAAACCCTTTCTTCATCTGTGTGAAATCATTCTCTGGTTCGGTCTCTGAGTGAAAGATGGGGATCCTACTGAGCTTAGAAGCAATTGAAACATGAAACAAGCTGAATCTTCCATTATGTAACATGTTCACACATACAGTCATGTATCCATTTAAGCTTTCATTAGTGTGTGCGCTTTGTGTGTCTAATCAATAATGTTCCACAGCTTACTGTTTTAGCTCCCTGGGGAGGTTCTATTGTTTGATGATCAGCACATTAGTAATGTTGTCAGTTCCCATCCAGTGATTTTAAATCACATTTGGCAGTTCCCAAGCTCACATATTGTATCTGTGTGAACGTGCACATGTGCTATTCATGCCTGTTATTGTGCATGTGGGTGCGCATGTCTGAATAATTAGATAGATTTGTATCACTCTAGGCTGCATCAGCAGTCATCGCGCTCCTCGTCTCACGTACACGCCACGATCAATTGGACGACCTAAACTCCGCAAGCAGCCGATAGGTCACAAGGCATTCCCCGATAAATGGCCACAGAGATGGCAGGAGGAGGAGGTGGAGGAGTGGGAGGAAAACTGGGAGAGCAATGCGAGAAGGTGGCAGACAGATTAAGATTTAATTTTCAGGACACGGCGTCTTGTGTCACTTGAGAATCCAGACACATACAGAGAGCGGCCATGCACGCAGAAGCGAGCACGCACACACACACACACACACACACACACATACTGGCAGCGCTACTGGCCAGGTCTGTGCATGTGTGTTTGTGCATCCCAGCTGACACAAACAGAGCTGTAAACACGCTATATATCAGAGCTGACATTTAGCACTTAGCTCTGCCATTAAGCTTATTAGCCAAACACCCAATATCAGCACAATCTGTTGAATTACTCATCCTCTCATCCTCTCCCTTCCTATCTGGTCAATGTCTCTGTGTCTTTTTCCTTTTGGGTAATTTTCAAATTGTTCATCATGACTTTGTAACATATATAAATCTACATTATCTTTTTTATTTGGTCTGGCGTCTTGCTGCTGAAGGCATTTCTACATGCACACACACACACACACACACACACACACACACACACACACACACACACACACACACACACACACACACACACATACACACATCCTTGTTCCTCTATCTTTGTGAAAACCTTTCCTGGACATGATATGCTACCCAGCTCCTCACCCTAACCCTAACTATGCCAACTAACCACATGACCCTAAAACCCTTAAATCCTCACTTTCCAAAAGTGTCCTCAAAATGAAGATTGTGGTACTCAGCATATAGCAAGGAAAATAACACACACACACACACACACACACACACACACACACACACACACACACACACTTTGTACAACATACAAGGTCTTCAAAAAAAATTGAAAATGTGGCTTATTAACACCTACAGCTTCCAACACTAAAAGACAAGTCTGTTGTGATGCATTGCTGTTGTGATCAAGCTATATGTTGTGATGTTTTATTTTATCTTAATTTTATAATGTATTTTAGTGCTTTTTTACATCATGGCCAGGGGACTACATATGAAAACTAGCCTTTTGGCTAATTCTGGCTTTTTTAACCATGTGTAATCATCTGTAATAATGTGTTTTATGAAATTGTATTGTCCCCTTTTAAATAAACTAAACTGAAACTGAAACACACACACACACACACACACACACACACACACACACACACACACACACACACACACACACACACACACACACACACACACACACACACACACACACACGCACACACACACACATGTTTCTAACATGGTGCATAAATCAAAAAGTTGTACCAAAAAAGTAGGAAAGAAAAATGTGGACTAGAGCCAAATAAATGGAACTGAAATCATGTGACATATTGATGTTTTCGCCGCAGTATTGTATTGATTTTTTTTCAATTATCCCCTGATGAGACAGCGACATTGAGATGGACTCTGAGAGAAAAACAGAGAGGTACCCTGCAAGCATGAAGGGGAGAAAGGACAATTATGGTGTGGGAGAGAGAGAGACTGATGATATATGTTTGTCTTTGTGTGTGTGTATGTGTGTGTGTGTTTGAGAGAGAGAGAGAGAGAGAAAGAGAGAGAAAGAGCATGAGGCAGACAGCGGGAGACTTCATTTTAGTAGCAATAAGAATTCAATCAGGGACAAATATATGTGGAACTAAGTGGGTTGTATTGGGAAACAGGCTGCTACAACTGCAGAGATGGACGGACAGACTAACAGACAGATAGATAAACTATGTCACAAAGTCAAATACATGATACAAAGCAATATCACCGTTTTTTTTATGATTGCTTAGGCACAATTTTGAAAACAGGGCTCAGAATTTCAAAACACTACACACAATTAGCACAACCACATACACACAATATGCAGAACACCTCAGATTCTGTGCAAAATGAAACAATCTTGTCAAAAGTATATACACATTTATAAAAACCACACCATGTTACCATATGAAACACACTTTTCATGAGGCTTAACTCTGTTTGAACGAGTTCAACACATACTGTATTTAACTTAAAACGCTTTTAGCAATTCTACCTCTAAGTGATTAGATTACTGTCATGAAGTACACGGAGAAATTGCTAATATACAACATGATAAATCAAAACACAAAACAACAACATTGAAAATATGATTTATTTCTCTTAATATAAAATCAATCAATCCATGGTTCATGACATGATCAACTAGTTTTGCATGAGTTTCATTTGGCAAATTTGGTCCTCTTCTTCTTAGATGACGTTCTCCTTTTGCTTCAGGTCTTCCTATTCCTATTCCCTGACCTCTACTTCCTGCTTGTCCTCCAATGTTTTACCTCTCACCCTCACTCTTCTTCCTCTGACTTCTTCCATTTTGGTTGAAAGCCAGTGAACTCACCTGCTGCATTTTTGTCATGCTCAAACCTGATCATTGTGTCTACAATAAACTAATCATGTGTTTGCTCACCTGATTTGTGTTTAACCAATTAGCTAATGGATGTGGTGATTTATCAGTCAGTACTTTGGAACTGCAAGAGAGTGACGACGTCATGATCGACGTCTGTGTCTAATGTAGACAAGTGTGTTTAGTGCTTTGCAAATCACTGTGTGTATAGTTCTGCAAAAAGTGTAAGGCTTACTTTGTGTTTATAGTAGTGAATATCTGGTCCAATGTTTTGTTCCTTGAGTGTAAGGTTTTGAAAATTGTGTAAGACTTTTGATTTCAGTATTTATGCAATCAAAAAAAAACTGTAATCTCCCTAGACGTGGAATTTCTGCACACACACACACACACACACACACACACACACACACACACACACACACACACACACACACACACACACACACACACACACACACACACACACACACACACTTGTATTTATGTGTATAATGTTTGCATACTTTTTTGATGCTGGACTGACATGCTTCATCAAAACATCTAGGTCAGTGTGAGATTGCCCGGAAGAAAATGGCAAAGAAAAAAAACCATACTACATCAAATGAATTTTGAGAATAAGACATTAAAGGGGAGGGGGGTTATGGAGCTCAGTAAAAGGAGCATTAGGGAAAAAAGATGTAGGGTAAAGATTAAGATGGGGAGGCTGTGGGGTCGGCTTTATTCCTTTCCTTTGGGCACTTCTCTCTCAGCTTCTTTACATGATTTGAGTTAAATTATTTTAACTGCATACAGTATAAAATGCACACGAAGGGGTCAAAGTTATCCAATATGTAGCAAATGAGACATTGCACAGATGGAGAGGAAATGTTTATGGTGTTATGTTAATTGAATTCTTAAAAAGGAATTTTTCCTTCAAAATAGTTGGGATGTGCTCCACTGTGATTTTTGTTGTGTTTTGTTTTCAACTATGCACACACAGAGACACAAACACAGACAGACACACACACACACACACACAAACCACTGTGGTCTTTTATTCTCTGCATTTCTCCAGTTACAGGCAGTAATCGTCTTTCGTTGAAAATTTGTATTAAGTCAGAATCTTTCTTTTAACAAAAATGTTCTTTTTGCTCCAAACATCACATGCGAATGTGCATGTGATGTTTCTGGTGAGATGGTGTCAGATTTAGATTGAGCCTTTTTTTTTTTTTTTTTTTAAGAGTGCTGGTTCAAGCTTGCCATTCTTGCAGCAAAGAGGCATTACATTACAAGCACTGGCTCGTGTGTGTCTTCCTTTTTCAGGTGCACGAGGACACCTTGACAGGGTTTTCACTCTGCTGTTTGAACATCTGCTGATATAAAACAGGCAAGGCCGGCCGGTGTCATTTGAATGAGCACAGGCTAAGAATGGGCAAGATTGTGCTTGGCACAGGGACACAAATGCACAAACAATTACACTGGAGCACACAGGAATAAACATCCATTACCCTGTTGTTTTGACATCTTCCCTGTTCTCTTTGTCATAAATGAAAACACACAACTTGCTAACTCATGTATTTTCTCTTTCACACACACTCTCCCTGTCTCTCTCTCTCTGTTTCTCTCTTTCTGACACACAGGAATACTTGTACTTCTCTCTTTGTGAGGACTTTTATAGGCTTAAGGGTTAAGGTCACCTCTGACCCCAACCTTAAAACCAAGTTCTAACCCTCAAACAGGCCTTTGAAGTTGCGAGGACCAGAAAAAATGTCCTCACTTCCTAAAAATTTGCTAGTAGAATGAGGATTTTGGTACTCATTATGTAGCAAGTACGAGAACACACACACACGCACGCACGCACACACGCACGCACGCACACACACATGCACACACACACACACACACACACACACACACACACACACACACACACACACACACACACACACGGACTACTTATTCTTTTTTTCGAAAGTGGGGCCATTATTTTTGCACAAGCTTTCCAGGTAAATCTTACCCTGTCACTTTATCTCTGCGGCTGTCTTCAGGGTTAAAGAAAAGCACCGGCGGTCTTTTGTCATTGAGAAATACATGTTTTCACACACACACACACACACACACACACACACACAGACACATACACACACACGCACACATACATACAGACACACGCTTGTCTCTTTGAACGGCTTTTAAAAGCATCGTAGCCTGGACAGATACAGGATGGAATGACACACTATCTCCCTCGCTTCCCTGTACTATCATGAACATACACTCCATGCGCTCTGCAAGCATAGGTCGTGCCTACGAGGAGCACAATGCTACCGATTTGTTGTTTATCCCATTTCTGATTTACCTTTTCTCCCCACCTGAGACTGCGTTGATATGAAATGTAATATCGTGGAAGCATTAAAAATAACGAGGCGGGGGCATGTTGAACCAGTTAAAATTGCACTTCGCACTTGTCAACAACACATAAACACACTGTCCCTGGAACCGGCATATCCCATAAATCCTGTCACCTTGAGGCACACAAACCCTTTTGTGAATGTCTCTCCGCGTTTAACCATTGTGCGTCTCCACAATATGAAATTAAAGCCAGTTATGCAAAGATACGGCAAATAATAGCACACAGAGTAACTGCTGTGTTACTGATTTTAGCTTTTGTTTTCCACAGCATGAGCAATTTACTCTCCTTTCAACACAGGGACTGACTAATTTTGTCTTTTCTGTTCTTCAGATCAGTATTTTCATGACCCACCTGTCCAACTATGGCAACGATCGGCTGGGCCTTTATACATTTGTCCACCTGGCTTCATTTCTTCACTCATGGACAAACCTGAAGCTCCACACACTCCCTCCTTTGCAGCTTGCACACAAGTACTTCCAGCTTTTTCCCGAACAAAGGAACCCCCTCTGGCAGGTGTGTTTGCATGGGTATATATCTTGTCTTCTTTTGTTTCCAATGTATTTATAGTGGGGATTCAAAAGCATCGAGATTAGTTAGCTGTCTTTTATTCTCCTTCACAAACTATGAACTATGAACTATGAATAAGGTTTAATTTATACTTTGTCACAAAAGGCTGAAAAAACTGGAATTTTGGGGATTGATTCAAGTGAGGGTGTTTTTGTGTGTACTTCATAAAAAAAAATTCCATGTTATTGTTCAGGTTTATGCGTATTGTGTTGCAAGCACTTTATATGTGAAGATATGCACATCTTAAACAACCTTTATTCATTTTTTTCATCTTTGATCTTGTTCTTTAGAACCCATGTGATGACAAGCGGCACAAAGACATTTGGTCTAAAGAAAAAACCTGTGACAGGTTACCCAAATTCATGGTTGTAGGACCTCAGAAAACAGGTAAGATACACAAAGATGGACAGTTTGTCTGCCCAGGTGTACACCCTCCCTCACATCTTTACTTCCTGTTATTGGGAGGCAAAAAAGGAAGCTCTTCAAATCCTTTTGTCTTCACCCGTATATGGTCCTCCTCAGATGCATGCAGATGGGTGCACGGAGATCCAATACCAAACTCTAGTCCCCTGCCTATTTGTCTCAGAGTCAAAGGGAAAAGAGGATAATTAAAGATCTTTAAATGTTATTTAGATCCACAAAGTTAGCATGATGTGACGCCAGGAATTCCAACTAATTAGATATCAAAAGGTCCCAGGTCCTGATAATTAACCACATCTAAAATGAGGAGAAGAACTATTAAGTGCACAGCAGTAGTTCAAGAGATGTGTAACATGATAGAGCATTTGTTGGAGTGCATGAGAGACTGGGTGTGGGGGCTGGGCAGTGTAACAGGATACACCGTAGTTGAGTGTGAGGGGGTTGAGAATAGGAGCTGCTGCACTGTGAGGGGAGAGTTAAAGAGCACGACCGCAGCACCACTGTTGATTGGTGTCAAATGGTTGTGAATCATTTGATGAGGAGGCCTGTGATCTTTGCAGATGCAGTCGCGCGAGCACACACGTGCATGCACACGCATGCAAAGTGTATTCTCAGCAAGATATAAATTTTGCAGAGGGAACATCAGAGAGAGGGAGCGAGAGAGATTACTCTCTGCTGAGCAGAATTAACGAGCCGGTTATGAATTATGCCTTTTCTTCCAGGGACGACAGCTCTTTATCTCTTCCTGCTCATGCATCCCTCCATATCCAGTAACTTTCCCAGTCCAAGGACTTACGAGGAGGTCCAGTTCTTCAATACCAATAACTACCACAAAGGAATTGATTGGTGAGAACACACAGACTTGCACGCCTACGCTTTATTCTGTCTCTTTATTCTGTCTTTCACTAGCTAAAATAAAGGTAGCATTTGAGATTTAAAAAAAAAAAAACACCTTTTGCATGGCTGTGAGCGGCTAAATGCGTCTTGTTGACTTCAGTAATACATTAAGGAGTCCAAAGCAGTTTTTTCAAATGAATTTTTAAGTCTGCAAACATAAGCCAACAGACATATGGTTCCATAAATTTACCCATAAATGGGATACTTAGGTGAAAGAGATGCAGCTGGTGCTGCTTCCAAAGTCATCCAAAAACCCTCAGTGAAGCAGAATTGAAATTATGTGTTTATTTTAGGCTTGTTGTTCACGCACAGATTAAGGTTATAGTTTGGTGTCTTTGAAACTTTTTAGACTTAAAATGTTTCATTTTCTCTTTTCTCCTGGTTCTCAGGTACATGGACTTTTTCCCCATGCCCTCTAATATGACGACGGACTTTCTTTTCGAGAAGAGCGCAAACTATTTCCCCTCAGAGGAAGCCCCACAGCGAGCTGCTGCCCTTCTGCCCAAGGCCAAGATCATCACCTTGCTCATCAACCCCTCCGACAGGGCCTACAGCTGGTATCAGGTACTGTACAGTGCATAAATGCGCACAACATATTCCCCTGGCTGCAGTCATGTGACATGTTTCATCTTTGTGGGGATACTGAGTTCTCAATGTAGGAATGTGTGCGGTCTGCTACCTCTCTGCAAGGGCAGCAATAATAGGTCTGATTTATCTGTAAAGTTCTCAAAGTGGAAAATGTCACGACATCTTTTAAGATCCCAATCTGTTTGATTAATGAGACATGAATGCCAACAACGTGATGGCTAAAATGTTATGCCATTGTCTTTCCCAGCATCAAAGGGCCCATGAGGATCACGCAGCCTTGCAGTACACCTTCTTTGATGTCATCAGTGCCAAACCTGGAGCACCAGCACCCCTGCGCTCACTCCAGAGCCGCTGTCTCATCCCGGGTCTTTACTCCACACATCTAGAGAGGTGGCTCACATACTACCACGCTAACCAGGTAAACCCAAAACGTCTGGAGACAAAGACATAAGAGAGGACAAAGAAAAGAAATTGATGAGCACCAATGCGTCTTAAGCGCGACCTAGTAGCTGACTGTTGTAAAGCAATAAACATACGGTAACAATATAGTTATATCAATTGCTGGGTTTCTGTTGCCAGTTTCATCAATTCCGACTAATATGTTGCTATAGTGCATTGATGGTTACAGTGTGAGTATGTTTATAGGTTATGATCATCGATGGCCATCAGCTGAGAACCGATCCTGCAGCAGTGATGGAAGAAGTCCAAAAGTTCCTGGGAGTGACTCCTCATTTCAACTACTCCCAAGCACTCACGTGAGCCTTTCTTGGTTTCTGTCTGTAACTGTTTCAGTATATCTAAATTTATAGGTTTTTTAAAACTCGGCTTTACCTCTCGGTTGCATAATTTTTATCCATGGTGTTGAAGAACTTTTCATCACCATGGCTGAAACTGTACAAATCCTGACATCTAGTGGTAAAGTCAAGGCAGTGAATCGACTGTTTAAGTCACCTTTTTGCTTGCTTTGAGACAGGGCCTACCTGCCTTTTTGGTTTTAGAATCATAGAATGAAAAGATTAATTGTGTTATGTAGTCAGAACAAACACAACAAATGTGCTTTTCGCAGTGCAAAGAATACCAAAGTCTTAATGCCTAAAGATTTATATTGAGAAATAAATGTTCACAGAAAATTCCCCCAAAAAAGGAAGATTTGCAGTAAATATAAAATTGATTATTTTGGTTATAAATGTCTATTTTCCATTAAAGCATGTTAAAAATGGATCAATTTAACATAACTTCTCTTTTTTAAATTTGTTAAAGATTTGCATATAACATTGGGACGACTGGCACAATATTTATTTCTCAGGCTCAGTCTATCAGAAGGCAATCTGCCTGAAGAGTTCTTGAAGCTCCAAACAGATGCATATGGAATGTGATTGGGACAGAGCGCCTCTGTCTTGAAACTCAAGCCCACATGAATACAAATTGCTTGTAAAGAAATTCATTTTGAGAAATAATATGGAAACTTTGTGTGCATGTGTGTGTTTGTCTGTACGTGTTCATGTGTTGGCTTAAGTGTGTGTATGTTTGGACACTATTTTGTGAATGTGCATCTGGGTTGCATTGAATCTCACCAAAGCTTAATCTCTCTTTTCTCTTTTCCATTCTTTTGACATGACAGCAGCCTGACAGATCCTCAAGACTGCAGCCTTTTTTATTTAATCCCCGCTCTTTTTTCCTCCGCCTGTCATGTCAGAGCAAACTGAAGGAGAGCCATTTAACTAACTTTTTTTTTTCTGTTTTATTCACCCACTGATGCAGATAAAGAACAATATTTGCATCTCTCAGTCAAACCCACATGGCTGCCTCTGCTGTCAAATAACAGTGAACAATAACAAGTGTCTTTTGATCCCCGACCATATGCATTTACAGTATAGGTTTACGTGCACATACATTTACTTGCGCAGATAAACATGCATATATAGCAATCTTGGCAATATGCATGTATTTACCAATTTTGTTTGAAGTGTCATCTTCCTTCTCTGTTCCTTGTAAAGGTTGTCACATGTCCTGCTGTAGGTTATCTGCAACAGTGGATACTGGGGTCTGCTTAAAGGCAGAAGAATGAGTGTTTTATAATCCAATAAATTCATAAATTGAATGTAATTCACTTCGTTTTCACTCAGGTTTGATCCTCAGAAGGGCTTTTGGTGCCAGCTCCTGGAGGGAGGAAAAACAAAATGTTTGGGAAAGAGCAAAGGGAGAAAATACCCTCCCATGGAGCCAGAGGTACCGCATTCCTGATCATTTTTTCCACCAGTGAAGAAAAAAAAATGACACACATAAAAATCTGGGGAGGGGGCATATGTAAAGAGAAGGCAGCAAGTTATGGTGGCAAAAGAGCTGTCTGGAGTTGCAGACACTTCATTCAACTATGGTTTCCCCATTTGTATCTCGCTCACATGTTGTTTTCTTTTGTTCCTCTCTTTCTCCCTTCCACACCTCTGTCTGCCCAACTGTTCTCAAACACACCCCGTCCCCTCTTCAGGCACATGCGTATCTGTCCAGGTACTACAGGGAACACAATGTGGAGCTGTCAAAGCTGCTGCATCGCCTTGGACTGCCACTTCCCTCTTGGCTCAGAGAAGAGCTTCAGAAGGTCAGCAGCATTAAGCTCATCTTTAAACCTTTAACCATTAAATGTGATGTACAAAGGTTAGGGTTAGGGAAACAATTAGAGCATTGTTTAATCATATCTACCCAGCTTTGCCTGTGGCAATGATAGTGTTTGTTTCTCACCTGGGAAAACCTCTCAACTGACAGGTTAGGCATGTTTTGGTATCACAGATACTTTTTCTGCACACCTGACCTCTGAAGAATGAATGTTTTAGTAGCGCTGCATTCCATCGTCAGCACAAACCAGTCCAGCTACCCTTTTCTGGCATGTTCGACGAGCTTCTTTGAAAAAAAAAAAAAAAGAAGGAGCCAAATCACACATTAATTTTAGTGGTCTTCATTGCTCAGTAAACAAGGCTACTTGATAAAATACACAGACTTGAAGTAAGCGTTATGGCATACACAACACACAAAGCGTACAGGCTTCATAGTTACAGGGACATCTTACGTCGATCTTTCTTTTTTTTTTGTTTGTGTATTTGTTTAGGGAATTTTCTGTGGTTCTTGTCACTGTTGATGCATAGGAAGGAGCCATGCGACAGATCCATCACTCCTTCTAGGTTGTTTAGTGCAATCACAGTTTGAAGAAAAACAAAATGGTGATTAATAACTTTACTCCCTCCTCCCACCCTTTCTCTCATACCTGTTTCCTTTCCCTTCTCTTCTCTCTCTCTCTCTTTCCCTCTTTCTGAAGGTTAGATAACCTTTGCACCCGTGAGCCGGAGCTAAAGTCATGAGGTCCAGAAGTGGGACGTGACAAGGAGCACTCCCTGAGGCCTTTATTGGAAGCCCGGAAATGAAGGCAAGGACAGCACGCCTTGTTTCACCTGGGAGCTGTGACGCTGCTGAAGGAAGTTATGAAAGTCCCAGAAGGGGGAAAAAAAAATTAAAAAAAATATGGGGGAGCTGAAATAAACCCTGATCTGAGCAACTGACTCATGCAGCTCTGAGGAAGGTGGGAGGATAAGGATGGTAAAACAGCCCAAAACCATGTTCTAAACTCTTTTGAGTGCAAATACACTGCTATTATTTTGACTTTCCATCTGTATAATGCCAAAAACAGTGCTGGTCAGCTGTTTATTGGCTTCTTTAGACATGAGTTTAGCCACGGTTTTTTTGGTCTGCATCACAATATGCATTAGTGTGGAGAACGAGAACTTTGACTCAGGGTGTGGAAAAAGGTATTTCTTTTTAAATTATTTCTTTTAAGAGAGGCTAGTTTAAGCTGAATTTGCTGTTGGCCCATACACAGGACTGAAAAAGAGTCCCCGAAGTTCAAGATATTCCCAAGAAAAACTAAAGACGGATTTCACGTCTAATGATGTCAGCAACTGAATAGATATCTGAAACCCCCTTCACATCAGCTCTCTTTTTTTAATTCATCATTTCAATTTCTTTCTTTTTTTAAAAAACTGGTGAGCTTTAGTTTGAATGCAAGAACAAACAAAAAACATGAGTGTCAAACACAGAAACCAAAATAAAATTAACAAATGAAAATGAGTGATGGCTCAACGTGTTTTCTTTTCTATGTCTGGGAAAACAGAAACAAAACTGAAAGATGCTTGTGACGTCTTTGAGTTCATGTGAAAGGGCGCTTGACAATAGAGTTTTTGTTATATGAAAATCCACAAACCTGACAGCTGACATTCTGAAGAATTTGCGCCACAGTTTGATCGTTCCGTGGTGACGTTACACTGAGTTTTGGCATGAAAAGAGGTTGAGAATACTACGGTAGCTTCCAGTGTTGGAAAAGTTCATATTCTACATGAACTAGTTCAAGTTCACAGTTCCAAAAATGACTTAGTTTCGTTCAATTATTTTATCAGTTTTATCACTGAAACCTTGTGTCAGATGTCATCTTCATATCCAATTTTCAATCCTTAATCTTAAATGCGCTTATGTTTTCTTTAAATTTATTGTTTAAGAGTGTCTGTACTTTTTTTCTTGGTGGTGCATTTTTGGAAGGCTGCAACCCCTTAAGTTTATGAAAGCTGGGCTTTCACAATATACTGCCGGTGTTGCCAGATTGGGTGTTTTCCCTCTATTAAAGCCTGTTTATGGTGTGTTTTGGTCAGGTTTTTGCCTGAAATCTGGCACCGTATTAAATGAAGATGAACTGAGAGAGCATGTCGTTCACAGATACCAGAATGAACGAGCTCAAAGTAACATTCATCAGGCAGTAATACAGTACATTCAGTTCATGTTAGCCCAAAATATGAACGCATTCATTGAACAAGAGTTCAATGAACGCATTCATTGAACAAAAGTTCAATGAACGCGTTCAGGCACAACACTGTTAGCTTCACTGCAAACCATCCGGCCAACCTTTGATTGTGCTTTTGCACATCACAACACACTGTTAAAAAGTTAGTGGTTCAATTAGGTGTTATCAAAATCATAGCTTTTGAATGTAGACAAATGGAATCATCTTAATAATGATTGACATTGGTGTTAACCTGTAATCTCTCTACACATCAACATACCAAATGGCCCAGTAACTGTTTTTCACTCTACTGGCAGACGGACTGATTACAAGTTTGAAGACCCCTGCCATATTAAGGACAGGCTGTGTCCCTGTGGTTGCTTTATTTTCTAGGGTCATTATTGTCCAGACCAGTTCCATTCATTAGTTTTTAAAACTATTCCAATGCACAATTCTTTAGTTAATGTTTATTATTGCTATTACTATTTGTCCATTTCAGAGTTAGCATTGTGGATTTTTGAGGGTAAAATGAGGGTACCAACGGTTTTGTCCCTGTGTGTATGGGTCACATTGGCTGTTTCCGGGTGTGGGGTTTGATTAATTGCTCTGAAGGACTTCTAAGTGACACAAGATTGTGTTAGTCCATTATTTCTAATATAATCTTTAACCTGAGGGAAAGTTCTGACATGACTAAAACAACCGGATATGTCTCTCAGAGTTATGCTGTTAGCGTATTTGCAAATGATCCCACAGGAGATCCCAGAATATCTTTAAATCATCTCTGTGAAGGTTCTCACTCATCCATCCTCATTCATTCTTTAAATCATAGATTGTAGGATGATGATGTGTGTAAAAGTGACTGGGTAGAAGAACTTTGCCAATCAAGCGTGGTTCTCATGTTAATGCAGAGATACTGCCAGTTATAAAATCAGGGAAGCAACACATGCTTTCACAAATCAAGTGGAAGATGTGTATTCATTCAAAATGAATGTGAATACCCTGCACCTACCCTGCACCAAGGACATTTATGAAAAAAGATGCAGAAAGAGGGCCCTCCACATCATG
>BJFM01005747.1:8445-22011 GCA_016586285.1 Arothron firmamentum
CAATTAATAATGTTGTGAGATCAGTGGATACAGGAGACTGTGACTCAGCCACTGTCCGCACCATTGCCCCACTCCACGCCGACTTTGTTTGCACCAATCTGTATGCCACCACGGCCACAATACAAACCCAACAGAAGTTTTCAGCAAAGACTGCGGAGTTGTGACCCTGATGTTGAAACTATATGAAGTTCTGTCGTTCTCTCATCTGTTTTTCGTAAGTTGTATTTTTTGAGCTGTTGTTTTGCAGTTTTACTAAAGGTGTGCTAGTTCGAGTCCCCCCCGGAGTCGAATCAATCAAAAAATGCGTCATGAATGAGAAACATAAATTGCACTGGACTGTAAGTGAGAGAATGTGCATCTCCGTGCACCTCGTCAGAAGGCAGACACCGCGGACACCCACACACCACTTCCAGTCAGCCCAATGTTTCTAGTCCAGCGCGAAATTAACTCGTGATCTCCAGACAACAAAAAAACATGTCCACGTAGGGCTTCCGTATTTTGCCTGCCCTTCATTTGTGAAAAAGTGGACAGATGTCACCACTTTTTTTTTTACATTTCTTATCCGAATACATTACACTACACCAACAACAAATACCAAAAGTCAAATGTACATTTCTATATATATATTAAAAAAAGAGGGCAATGTAAAAATCCTTGTACATTTTGGAAAAGAAAAAAGCTTATTATGATATCAATCTAGCAACAAAGGTAGAAGGAAATATGTCGGGCGTGAAAATGCTGTCAAAAGCTGTACGGATTTAAAATCTTTAAAAAAAGAAAATTACTAAAAACATCAGGTTTGTGGCTCGTTGACCGTTTAAAATGCGCCCATTATTTTATTTTGTTTAACTTTGGTTTTCACTGTATAGTCTTCTCCAAAAATATGTTGTCGGCTTTTTGATGGAGTTGAACAATAAAAGTTAAGAACAAAAGAATATTTCTTAAATCCACGTAACATATTATAACATGTTTCGTTTGTAGAAAATTGCGGTTTAAATTAAGATTTTTTTTAAGGTGTAGTTTGATCGTTCTATACCTTTTTACAATTTTTAACAAAAAAAAACATTTATAACAATGCATTATAAAACTGCTGAATTTTCAAAATATATTTTTTAAACCAATTGTTCACGTTTGCTGACAAAAAGGATAAATTTGCCAATTTATTTTTTGTCGAAGCAACCGGAAAAGTAACGAACAGCAAAAAATAAATTAAAAAAACATGGAAACGCACAACGACCAAACTAAGTGTAAAATGTTTTATTTAGATGTTTTATACTGTGCAACAGTAACAATACCATAAGTTGTCCTTACATTTCAGCGATACAAATACGGAAAACACGGAGGACATCAAAATATCTGTCACGGAGCATGAAATGAAGCTTCACGGGAGGCTAGATCATCCCATTAGAAAAATTGTGAACAAGAGATTAACTGATTAAATATGCGTTTTGCATTTATTTACACGTGGAGTCTAAACTGCTTTGTAAAGAGTGTAAGTATTATGATTCCAACCTACAAGAAACAATTCGTTTTCCAGTAAAATGCAATTTTAAAGTGGACTCTTTAACTCCTACAGAGGTAAATAATAATAATAATAATAATAATAATAATAATAATAATAATAATAATAATAATAATAATAATCTTTTTTTTACCCCATGAATCCAGCTGCGAACGATTTTTCTTTGTGGGTGATCACGCAGAATCCTCCGCTATGAAAACAAATGCGTCATCGTGAGCATGCACCTTTAAACTGACGCATTTCGGCACACATAAAATAATTTCATTAAAAAGAAAATAGGAAAGCCTCTTGTCAGTTCTTTCTGGTAAATATAAACGCATTTTATAAAGGTGGGATTAAATGTTTGTCAGATTTCCGTCGTCATCAAAACCTGCTTTCACATTTAAAAATATTCTCAAGCTACTTCCTCGTTCTTCTTTATTACGAAATGTTTCTGATTCCACTAAACTTACATGGCGGAATATTTAGAACAATAAATGGAAAGAAAGAGAGAACGTCTACACATGGAACTACGCTGGCATAGAGAATTAGCTGAGCGGGAGTCTGTCGTTGGCGGCTCCGGTCCGGTTCAATCCGAGGCCCCGCGTCATCCCGAAGAGCCGTTCAGAGAAACCTTTCTGGGTTTGCCAGAGCTGCCGAACTGCGTGAATGATCTGCCGGGGGTTGGTGGGGCCGCCGCCGGGGTCCCGTTTACGCTACTTGGGGCCAGAGGTTGAGGGGACTGCGCAGGCGTGCCGGGGCTCGGTAGTGATGATGACGTTGAGGGAGCCCCCGCGGGACTTCCGGCTTTGTCGCTGGCGGAATCGCTCTCGAGACCGGATCTACTCGTGCTGTTCTGACCCTCGTGCTGCGCGTGGCTCACCTTCATCTTCTTGCAGTTTGGCCGGACTCTGTATTTCAGCGGTAGAGGGCCGTTCTGAGAACAGCAAAATTAAGATTTAACAGATCAGTATGAAAATGATCCCATAAAAGTATCAATCTATGACAATTAAAGCCCGAATTTATCCACAGCAAAGTGAAAAAAAAAAAAGATATTTTTTTCCAAATGAAAATGAAAAGCTAATTTGCTTTCTAGGAAAAAGACAAAGCAAAAATTAAATTTGCATTCTGGAAAAACAAGCTTTTCCTTTTTCAGGTCTGCTGCATTTTACTCTCCTTAGGGCAAAACTCCCTAGGGGACCAGGCAGCCCAAATTAGAATAATTTACATAAAATTGTCTGAGATAGACCATTCCTTAAAAACCCATCTGTTTGTTCAAAGCAAAAGTAAATAAAGAGATAAACTAACAAAAACCTCTTCTGCAATTACTGCAGTTTTAAAACCAAAAAACTACTTTTTAGGCAGATTATTTAAAATCTTAAATAGGTCAACACATCATAAAGAGAGGAAAATTATCTTCCCAAAAGCTCACACATTGGCAGATAAATACATCTGTTAATACAGATTATTTCAACAACATTCTGAAGGATAAGTAAGCCCAAACAGATCTCTTACTCTTCTCCAAGTGTAGATATATGCTATGTCCATTAACGTGTAGTAATCTTTCAGAGGTTCGTCCTCATACATGACGTCAACCTAGGGGGGAAAAACACTTAAATAGAGAAAAACAGCTAACGTGCTTGGGACCAACGACTTCATAGAGTAACTCACTGAAGGCAGTTTATGAAAGTCAAATAAACAAAGACCTGGTAGATATTTGGGATGTCCATTTTGCTGCGAAGGAACTTCCTCAGATGCATGACTGTCATGGCTGCCGGACACTGCAGGTACCTCTTGTGCGTCACCTGCAAAAAGCATGTGGTTGTTAAATGACTGCACCTACTGGCAACATTATTTGTTCGGAAATTCCACTCAATTACAATGAATACTTGATGTTATACATAGAAACAATAGAGATGATAAAGAGGTTGTCTGTATAAAGCTGACCTGCTCTTTAGAGGACTTTTCCTCCACACTGCCTCCCAGTCTGCAAAGAATAAAAACAAGCGTTTAATCTACAGCCGTACTATATCAGGTCATTCTTTGGCTAAAATGTCAATTGAAATTAATTTATTATAAATGGAACTTTCATTTAAAAACACAATTAACTTCCTTTAAAAAAAGACAAATGGCCAATGTGCAACTACAGCTTTTATCTGAAACAAGTCTTTCACATTTATAAACCGATGTACACTGATATTAAAAAAGGTAAAATATTAAAAATTGAATAATGTGTACCTGCTGTGATCAAAGAACTCAATAGAGAGGCTGATGATTTCATCATCTGTGATAATTCTCTTGTCCTCGTCAGCCACCTCTCCACGGTCCTCATTAGATCCATTAGAGGCTATTTAAAAAAAATAAAAACATAAATACCCAAGATATCAATGCAGATGATGAGACTACAAATGTATTCAAAAGCAATCAGATTAAAAAAAAAATATTTTACCATCTACTGGATGCTCCGCGTAAAAGTCTCTTCTTCTCTTCATTTCATCTGAGGACATTCAACATCAGCAAGCAGCCATCAGAAGCTGTTGCCTGTGACTCTTAAAATTGTGGCTGCATCAGAATTTGGCTATTACTAAGCACCACGAGAACACCAGTAAGAGAAAAGGCTGTTAACAGTGAACACCATTAATGTTTGGAACTAAAATGGTTAACACAACAGTTTGGATAATAAAGCAATATATAAAACAGGAGTGTCATTTGCAAACAAGGACACACCTCTGCAGCCAGAACAACATGTCATTTATAATACGTCAAGACAACATACCACAGGAAAGTCCATGACCTGGACATTTCATCTTATTAGACAGCATCTATTTTGCAGCTGAAAACTTTAGAGCTGCTGCTCTTTTCTTTAGTGAGCAGATTAACAGCTGTTGACAACAGGTTTGTTGCCGTGCTCTTACTTTTGAAGAGGCCGGGGACCAGTTTGTACACGATGTCCTGCAGAGTCTTGTCAGACCTGGATGGAGATTGACAAACGTCACCATCACTGTCAACATTTATGTTGGAGAACAGGGAAGTTGGGGGGGGGGGGCAGAGAACAGCTCGCAGCACGGGACAAAGAATCTTTGGGGAGCATAACAAATGTAAAATGGCATTATCTACATTAAACATGTCTCAATAGAGTTATACCACAAAATCCATTTGCTCTGCGGAGAACTTAAGCATGAGAGAAAGAAAGTGATTGTGTCTGCACTGCTGTAGTCTTAATAAATTAGAAGACCAGAGGGTAAATTACAACAGGCATGTATAAGAAAGCATACTGAACTAAAAATAAATCCACATACAACAGGCAGGACAATAAGTTCTCACCTAATATTGAGGAGAGGCTTGGTTTTATGCACCTGTACATCACAGATGGGACAGTATTTGCTGGTTTCCAGGTAGCGAACAATGCACATCTTACAAACTGTCAACCAAAAATGTCATTGTTAGAAAGGCCTCAGTCTAAACACGTGGAATCTGATAAGAGCAGAAATATTGTGAACGGTTTTTATTCCCAATTATCAAGAACACTTTTGCTTACAGGAGTGAAGGCATTCGATGATTGTTGTTGCGTCGATGAAATATCCTCCACACAGCACGCACATGAGGTGTGGATTGAGCTCAGTGATCTTTATTCTGGTTGTGCGATGCATTTTGTCGGAAAGATGGGAAAGGGGAGGGGGGGAGACCTGCACGGAAAGAAAAGAAAAGAAGTAGTGAAACGACAGAAAACGACAGCACTGTTTGGAGAGAACTTATGTTTGTTTGGCTTCGTCGAGGCGACATCATCCTTTATGCCGACTCAGCGACAATCAAGCCTGGCAGATTTACAGCCAGCAGCGACATGGAGCAGTGAATAATCACAAATCGATCACATCCGATCGATTGCTGGAACTCATGTTAAGCCTGGTTTAGAACAATTCTGAAAACTGAGCCCTAAGTGCAGACTCACTGGGTTGTTGTTTTTTTTTTTTTTTTAATCGAAATTCAATAACAATGCGCTTTGAGATACGACACCTCTTTAAAATAATTATCTTGTGATGTCGCCCCGACTTTCAGAAACATGTAATTATTGAATATATTTCCTCACAGCTATGGCGAGACGAACGTTCGCTGCGTCAGGTGTGTCACACGCGCGCCAGCCGTGGGGAAAGCCGAGCGTTTCTATGGCAACCCCTTTGCTTTTTTAGCCCACATGGCTGTTCGCCATTCACCGGAGCGAGGCTGGATACCTAACCATAACAAGAGCGAGCCCGCCTCGGTGGCGTGGAGGGAGCGGGGCAGACCCAGAGTCTTCCCCCGTCCCTCCGCGCCCACAGAACGCTGCTGGACTGCCAGGCTGCCGACAGCACGGCTGCCATTTTGTGAGGGGGGAAAAAGACCGTAGCGGTTCAACAGAACGCGGGGGTTTGTTCTGTCGATCGGGGGCAACTGGAAGAAAACAGGACCCGTGTTTATGCAAGCTTTTCCTGATCTGCACCCACAACACCCAGGAACACACGTGTGCGAATCCGAGAACCATCCGAGGGGGTCGTTCGGCTCCGCTCTGCGTCTTGTTTTTTCCACGTCACGGTAAGCAGCAACGCGCGGCACCAACATGGCCAGACAGCGGCGACGGCGCTCCAGTCGAAGCGCAACATGGATCATACTCGAAGTGCGCCATGATCGACTCACGGCGAACGGCACTCCGGGTAAACGCTACCGACGTCTTTAACACATTTTCTGACACGATGCCAAGAGACTTTAAATGTCGTTCCAGTTCATCATATTCCAGGATATGGCGGAGGGTTTGAAAGTTTATTCGGATTTGGAAACAATCCCATCTCTTGTCTTTGGAGAAAAGAGGGGGGGAAAAAACAACAACTACTACTGTTGGAACTCTGAAGCAACACCTCTCAGCATTTAATGACAATCACCCTGTTAAGCTCTGGGCTGTCATGGAGCCACAGCCCGGCACCGCCCGGCAGATCAATCCAAATCTCCAAAACAATGTTCTGCACACACACACACACACACACACACAAGTTTTTTTTGTTGCATCACGCCCGGATAATAATGGAGCCCACGTAGACAGGGAGCCTGTTGCGCCATTAATCAATTGGCTGGTGTTTGATCAACTGCTCTTCCTCTGTGGCAGGACTTTGCCGATCACTTGTGGGACACAGACGCGCGTTCGCGCTGGTGACGGATGCCATTAAAATGAGTGTAACGCGGAAATAAATCAAGACTGTACTCAGGTTCAGTTATGAAGACTGATGTGAACAAAGCAGCAGCAGCGACACAAAGTTGACTTTTGTTCCCAGTTGTCACCAGTTCATCAAGTCGGCAAACCAGCAACACCCTGAATTACCCTGTTTAGTTTCGGCAAATGGCAATCCAGTGACTCGTTATTTCTTCTATTTAATTCAAATAAATAATGTTACATAAAGAGACGTTGCCGCTGTGGAAGCGAATGCATTTTACGCACGAATATAGGTTAGGCAGCTCATTACAGTAAAGCTTCAATGTTTTTTAATATATACTCGCAAGCTGTCGAAACTGCGGCGGGAAATTCACTGTAACATGTCAAAATCACTGAATCCAAATTGAAAAATCATTTCTGCCATTTCCTCCCACATTCAGAAGCCCCCTCTTCCCCCGAGAGGCGCGTCTGCACACAGAAATCATAGAAAGGGAAGCCAGAATTCGGAAACACATGGGTGAAAATTCGAAAAATTCGAGAAAAGCTCGTAAATGTCACCAAACAAGGTGTTAGTGCTGTTAGTGACCAACAAGAAATAAAGTGAATTCACTTGTCCCTATGCCTATGGTATCCAGGTCGACATCACCTATGTTTTTATCTAATGTTCTCAAGACCCGAGCAATCTTCCTAATAAAGATAATCACACGTGGAGAGACGAACAACAACAACGTCACTAAAGTTGGTTCAATTTTTCAGTCTAAGCAGCGAACATAAAATATTTGTGCACAGTGGAATCACTGTGCCTCCGTGCCCCGTCCAGGGGAGTAATACAAATTAAGTTAATAAATCCAAAACTTGGACCTGTACATCCAAAAACGAACCACTATCCCGTACACAACACTGTAGAGGTTCAGATTCTATAAAATAAAGACGCTGGATGGAATTATGGAGACAGGAGGACGGTTTGGAGCACTTGCTGTGCTAAATATCTCAGCCTCCACGGCCAGGTTCGACTGAGATCTCCCACTTTACATAAATCCAAACAAGCCGTGGTGAATCCGAAGTGAATGCAACCTTTACAGGGGCGTAAAAGAAGCCCCAGGGAAGCGATAATGCGTGCGTGGGGAGCTAATTTCGCCTCCGTGTCCGTGCCTGGAACCTTTTTTGCAGAGCAGCGGTGCGCAGACACACACGGAGCTCCACGTCGGTGATTGCTGCAGCCACCGTTCAACGCTCCACATCCACCGCTGGATCACCACGCAGAAAAACGCACAACCGGCGCCTCCAAACCCCGCCTTGTGCACCCTTTAGTTAGAGACGATATCGAAAAAGACGTACCTTAAGGCGAGGTCTGGAATCGATGGGTCTTGCGGCGAATAGACAATGAAAGTTGGGAGGCGATCAGCAGAAAATGAATAGGAGCCGAGCCGCCATCTTGAAGCAGGCTGCAGACGCTGTCAGTGGCGGAGAGCGCACGGCGGACCGGAGCGCATTTCAGATGTGCGAGTCAAAACTCCTCCTTTTCTCGCCGCTTGCACTCTCTGTGCCTATCCGAGCCAAGGTTTCGGGTAAGGTCGGCGCTCTGGATCCGACCCGGGAGGGATTGCACTCCGGCACCGATAACTTTGCCTCCAAAATATCCGCTTCGCCCCCTGTGAAATACGACAGTGTGTATGTGTGTGTGCTCCGTGGAAACTGACACCGTCCCCAAAATGGCTTGTAGTTCGACCGCCCCGCTTTAGTCACGTGGTACATTGCTTAAGGGTGCCTGGGAATTACTGTCGGTGTAAGCTGTTTGCCTTATAGCTAAACTACGCATGATATAAAATTTCTCATAAACGCATAGGCACATCCAACAAACCTTTTTAAACATTAAACCTCATTTATAACCCTGCTGGTTCCTTCTTTGGAATCCAATGTCACAGGTTAGAAGCGTAAGGGCGCATATAAACACTGACGGGTTATTTTGCTCTCCCCAATCTCTGACGCATTATTTTAGTCACCCAGAAACGCACATTCAACAATCTTACACGAGAAAAGTAAATGCGGCTCAGACTTTAGCTCCAGTGGCACGCAAGCTTCAGAAGGTGTATGCTTGTCCTTGGTGTGAAAATAACTTCAGCACGCAAACGCAGCCGTTATCACCGTTTTCGCGGTCAAGAATGCCTCAAATATGTGACGTGAGGCACGGGATCTCCTACATATGCAGCCCAGCGTTGCTTCCAAAAGTCCTACACAGTTGGGTAAATTAAATTTTCCCCCATGCGACAGATGAACGTGTCCCATGTGACAGCCAGAACACAGAAAAATACGTCGCAACTCTCACTTGATGAATTGCAGCGTTTGTCCCTCAGTCGGAATCGCATCAAATAAAGGCACCTCGGACGGTTCCAGAAGCTGAGTCGGTGTTCCTGCTGAGAAGCCCAAATCTACAGTTTAAAAAAAAAAAAATCACTCTTATATAAGCTGCCCCGAACTGACCCCGACAACGAAAGCCACGGGAAGAAAACGCACGATTCTCGATTAACAATGACGCAAAAAATAAATAAATAAATCCAACTAAGTTTTGATCAGTGTTCAAGGTCATTGCTCCAGCAAGATTTAAACATCCCTTCACACAAAACACAACTGACACCAAGTATATATGTATCGGAAATATTTACTCATCAAACGGAAAGACGGGTTGGATTTTTAAATATTTTTATTTTCCAGATATCATTTGTCTTTCTCGCGTTCACAAGTCGGGCACACAGGACGGAGAGATGAGGAATCATCACATCTGGCTGGCCCTCTCCACACTCTTGGCAGCGTCTTTGAGCTTTCCCAACAAATCCTGGAGGGAAAAAAATCAACCACTTATCATTTTTAACAGAAGCGGAAGACAAAGTAAATCAAAGCAATGTAAGGTTCAATAGCATAAGACCAGTGAAATCCATTAAGAGGTTTATCTGTGGCGCAACACGCACTCCTTACGCAGTGTCAATCTTTATTTTAATGTAATTGATATTTCTTCTAAATTACGAAGAAAATCCATGAAAGCCATCTGAGAGAAACTACCTGTAGCTGCTCCATACTGCAGGTGAAGTTGATGTCTCCCAGGGTTCCTTGATTCTAGACACAGTAAATTAGGACCAGGATTAAAAACGCAACAAGTGCGTGACCGAGTCACAAAAGTCGGACAGTTTTACCTCAGTTTTCAGTGAAATGGCATAGAAAGGCTCGTTGACCTTATCAAGGTGTGCGTTCTGTCGGAGCAAGCAGCACCTTTTAGACTCATGCACAGAAGTTGTGCAATTAAAAAAAAAAAAAAAAAAAGTAAATGCGTTCAGAAAATTACCTTGATGTGGTGCTGGAGACGCCATGAGACGTCATGAACTCGTGGTGGACAACTTCCTATACTAAAAGAGGATGAGGGCTGAACGTTAATCGTCTGAAAATATGCAGCAAAGGGTGACTTGACCAAGATGTGATGCAGGAAAACAATATTCTACCTGAGCACCTTGTCCTTATCTAAATATGATCTGATCATTTGTTGTAGTTGATTTGTGTGTGAAAGATTTAAAATAAAACACTCCTCATATTTTTTTATCTTTATTTCATTTATTCTGTATAACCTGAAGTGACAACTTTTCCCCTTTAGAATCATAACTATATTTCTAACTTTCCACTTGCAAATGGAAGCCTGATTTCAAGCTTACCTCATTAGCAAACGCTCCAGATCTTTTTTGTGTTTCTAGAAAACAAAATTCATCAGGAAGATTGAAAAAGCTGCACATAAAAAAATGAACATGTCAAGCGTTCTAAGAGTTACCTGGTATGTGCTATTTATTATTTCTATTCTCTCTGTACTGAATGAAAGCTCCTCCAAACAGGAGCTGTAAAGACACAAAAGTTTTTTTTTAATGTGCGTATGGAATCAAACATTCATCATGTTTACAACAAGCAGGCTGATGCTGATGCTGATGCGTCTAAACAAAGGGCTATCAAGCAGGATTTCCCCCTACAAAAAAACAGAAATAAAACCTGAAAACTCAAATAAAAGATGAACTATTGTTTATATTGTGCGTGATATCAGAAACAAAGACTTGAATCTGATCATTAATATCCACATTGATTAAAAGCAAAATACTGATATTTATGCATTTAACCATCTTAAAAGGAGCAAAAACTGACCACTAGAATTAGTTCAAAAATACCTTAATAATGTTGATTCTGCTTTGCAGATCATGCTGATCTTTAATGCGACATAGTAGTGTTTGATACCGTGTTACCTTATCGTGGAATTATCAGCACTATGTCTGACTGCCTCCAATATGAAGGTGGTCGCTGCAGTGTGACTCTGTTTCACCCGGATCTGGTCGATCTGCTTCAGCTCGGGCTGATCTAACATACAAGCAACATGCAGTACATGCAAAACTGTCAGCAGCAGCCTTTCAGAACACAATGCTAGGCTAACTGATGGAGTCTGGATCCATAATTGTGCGCTCCAGATTGACGCGCAGAATGGGAATCGATGGTGATTTACATGTGAATGGACCCCCAGCTCCATCAGCAAGAAGATCTTTTCTTTGTTTGCACGCCCGAGATTTCACTTGCTAGCTATTTTTGCAGCAAATTGAGGTGGGCTGTTGTGCAAATTGAACAGCAGCAGCGCGCGGGGGGGGAATTATGGTATGCTTTATTCGTTCTGTGGCTAATCTAAGACTGATGCTGCGTTCACTGTCCCGCCACACACCAAGAAGGATCAATACGGCTGCGTTACTGTTAACAAATTTGACTAATGTAGTTTCGAATAGTAAAACATTCCAATCTTGATGGCGGTTTGAATGACAAAGGGCGCTGGAAGTGGTGTGATTGTGTGGCTGCTGCTGCTGCTGAATGCAAAGCAGCAGCAAAGCTAACATCGCTTTAGCACAGCTGACGTGGGGCTGTTTGCTGCTCCGCTTGGGCTAATAAAATATCTTTATTCAAACGCGCAGAAACCGGTTTCAGATACGTTGCATCGCCAACCAGCACACATATAAACACACAAACACAGGCGTCTCGTTTGGATATCCACACGGGAAAACACCGGAAGTAGCGGAGCAGACAAAGACGGCGTCGCGCAGGAGACAGCAGCTCACCGAGGACGGAAGGGTCACCGTGGGAGGACAGCAGGCTCCGGAAAGACACGTCCACCAGCACCTGGAAGCTGGTCCGGTCGAAGACAGACGGTTCGGCTAGGAGCCGTAGCCCTCTCTGCACGGACTCGGACAACTCCATTTTGTGGAAGGGTTGACCTGCGACATCAGATCACGTGAGAGATCAGCTGACGTGAACCAGCGTACAACTGAGCTGCGACCAAGGAGGCGTTCAGGCACAGAAATGACGATAAAATTAAAAGAAATTAAAGGTTTTGATTGATTTTCCTGTTATAAATCATCAGCAGTTGTTTTGCTTTATCCTATGAAGGGAGAAGAAATCGATTAAATTGTACATTTACAATATAGGAACTCTCATATGTACGAATAAAGAACAGCAAAGTTGCCAACTTCATTAAAACAAATACAATCAACACATCGCATTAGAAAATGAAGTGAAATACGTTGAATCGTGCTGTCAAATTTTAATGAGGCTCCCTAACGTAACGTTAATTTACTTAGTTACTTCTAACTTTTTCACTATTTTTCACAATTAAGATTGACGGACCAGTTTAACTTATCAGATTCAACGTTTTAATTAATATTTGTCAATACGCCTGCGCTTTGTAGTTTGAAGGCTCATAAAATCAAATGAACTCAAATTTGAATCAGCGTTCAGCTGGATGTACGTCAGTCATTATGTATATATTGATTTATTCTAGCCCCATGACAACGGACCATACAAATGAAGGAAAGTCCCTGTACGCAAAATGCAATATGCGTAAATAATGAAGTGCTTGCTTGAATTTTTTTCTTTCTTCCTTTCTTTCTTGGCTTCAGTCTTGCTCTCCTTGCATGAGTGTCACAGTTCTTACATTTCGCCTACTGTAGGCTGCATTCGGCGTCAGACGCACGCATGGCCATTCATCACGCAGAAACGAGGAGGTCTGCAGACTCCTGCGCGGCCACACACGCAGCAGCTATCGGAGTGACCTCTGACTCCGCGCTTTGTCCAAAGTCCATTTTGACTCCTAGTGTGCTTGTGAAATAGATTAGCTTACAATCGATGGCTCCCTTCCAAGATACATCTCTCATCACGGAATCCGATCACTTTTGCATCATTTAGGGCCTAGATGCCTCTTTTTTGGATTTTCACCTCATATGAGTGGTGTCAGAAACATCTCTGTCCGAGATGCGTCGCCGAGTGGATCATGGTCTATTTCAAATCGGACCCTTAAAAACGTAAAATCTCATCTTACCTTTCGTCAAAATGGTACTAATCCATAAGACCTTTAACAAAAGCTCGATAAATTCAATTTATCCCACTCCTTGAACCCGCATTCATCCTTAAAAAATTAAATCCAGATCTGCGACGACAGCAGTAGAGCTCATACTGAAATATCAACTTTGCAAGTACTTTTGAGTCGTCTTTAAGATAAAAACCTATTGCTGTAAATGTTTGGAGTCAACTTAAAAACTACACACAAAAGTGAGTTTGCGTCTCCAGGTTTGAGTTGCGGAGAATGAAATTTAGAAAGGAAGCTATGGAGACGACACGTATAAACCCGTAATGATCCGCAGATTTTAGCAAAGCTCTGGTAAAGAAAACAACGCAGATCTATTACTTTAGTTGGATTTTCTGAAACTCACTCGAGTCTCTTCATGAAGACGTCATCCTTCTCTTGACATGAAACATCCCCTTTAAGACTCGGGAACTCTGACCTTGGACCATGTCTGCGCTGTCGAAAACTATATATATATATATA
>BJFM01005753.1:0-22500 GCA_016586285.1 Arothron firmamentum
TAAAGTAGAGATTAGAGAATTTCATTAAATTCAATGTATGGATTAAAGAAATTAATTAGGTCACTACCGTGGCATGCAAACACAGTTTTAAAGGGTCTTATCATTAATACACATGACGATAAAATCGTATAACACAAGATAACATAACATTTTAAAGGAGGATAAACTGAAAATAATAAATTAAAAGCTTTATTAGAAACTAGATACAGAGAGAACAAATAACATGCATTGTAACAGCTACTAATAATATGTATCAGTTAATGGGTTTGCCTGATTACATTCAAATTAATCTATCAAACTTGGATTTGGGGGTACAAATCAATGCCAGTTATTGACACTCGCTTTTGCAGATGTGTTTGAGGCCAAACAATATATCATTCAATAAGGTTATATGGTTTTAAGGTTTACTATTTAGAATTTATTCTTCTCTGGTAAAATTTCATTTCTGTATAAGAGCATTGATTATGTTAAGTTTTCTTTGACATATAAAAATTTATTCTGAGTCATAAATTGGAATCCTAATATGAATAAAGGCTGCGTCCCCTTTAAGAACATCTATTACGTCATAGTATCATGCGGAAGTATGTGATTCAGAAAATTAGCACCACCGATTCTGTTTACAACTTGGACTGTTTGGTAAGTGTTGGAGGATGTGGCTGAATTTTAGTGACACCTTCTATACGCACTCTACACACAACATGTACAGAAATAGTTTTCCCTCACAGTGTGTTATTAATGTTTAAGCTTCTTGGCTAACTTCTTAGTAACGTCGATGCTAACATGAGTTAGCTTGCCTTCAGCTTGGTTGACAACAGGTTTCGATTTCCTGTAAACTGTGTCAGGAATTGTGGTTCATTGTCGACAGTGGTATTTAAGGCATTTGTGTAATGTTTCTACTTGAATCAGCAGAACTGATACCAGTTTACTGGAAAAAAAACCAAAAAAACCCAACATGTTACCTTACAACTCTGGACCAAGAGGGTGGTCAACCCACAGAACCGGCTTGAACCCACCACCTCCAGCGCCCTGGAACCCAAATCTGGTTGGTGTCAACAGGTGAGAAGTAGCACCTGGGAATTCTTGGCAATTCTTTTAGTTTTTATATGTACAAACTGCAGCTGTTCAAATATGGTTGAACTATTTCTCATCAGTAACTTTTTTGGGAAAGATAAAGACTTTGACCAGAAGCACTGACAATTGAACGAACGTTTTAGCGTCGTTCTACTTCAAGATGCCTTGCACTAGTTATTTAATGTTATCAAATGTGTAGTTACGGTAGGTTTTATTAAATTTTAAAGAAGAAATATGTACACTCGTGTGTGCGTTTGGAAAAATGTGGTATAATGCAAAGTATCTGCCCTTAACTACACAGGTGCACTTTAAAGATGTGTTAATTTATATGTTTTTTCTAAAAAAAATTTTTTCCCTTTTTTGGTAGTTTCCAGCTTCCAGAACGAGATAGATTCCCCGCTTATGAATGGAAGCCTACACCGCTACCACCACCACCACCCACCTTTCCAGCCCCTCGTCCCCAAACACCACTGATGAACAACAGGCGCAAGTAATTTCTTGATTTATATGTGATGTAGAAACCCTATTCTGGTCCTTCTAGACATTTCATTCTGATGTGAAAGGGAAACTGGAGTAATTACATAGCTGAAATCTGATAAACAGTAGGTTCTTTTTCCATCAACGTTTCCAGGGACTTTTATTTCCAGGAAAGTGTTGACCAAAAAACAAAAACCCTTTTTCAGGGAAAGTTTGGGGCTGATGGAAATGTGCTGAGGTTTATCAAAATCAAAAGGATTCTCTAATGACAAAAAGAGCTAATTTGATTTAATTTAATTTAATTCTTTTTATATGTCAGAGAATTTTCTGGTTGTCAAAATGTTTAAATTTGTGCATCAACAAGGATACGTGGCATGTGCCTTAATGCACACTTGATATTATTGTAGCAGCATCATAACGAAACTGTACTATTAGGCTATCGACTTGGTCGAATGGATAGAGCTGTTGATATGTGATTTGGTAAGACATAAGACAACCTCCCCACTATGGAAAAGCAGCTAGAAGATGCATGAATGGATGGATGAGATACGTTTCTCAAGAGAGTGAAGAGTTTCCATTACATTTTGTTACTTCATATTATTACCATGATGTTTCTTCTAGGAGGCAGAGCAATGATTATAGCCCCCATGTCGTGAAGCAGCCACGCCTTGAGTCCACTTCACAACCATTTGTGAGCCCCCCTTATATACGGGTGCCTCTGCCTAATACGCCAGACCGAGTGGTGGCGGGTTCATCAAGGTCAGGTTATAATCGCTACTATTCCAGTCCGTATTCCCATCCTCACCCTCCAGCAAGACGAACGAGCTCACACACAGACGCTAAGGACGAGGTACTTTATATTCAGAAGCTTTTGAGTTGATTATTTAAGTTTTCAAGTACTAGTTTACAGACGCACGAATAGAAGTGGCTAGTCAGTGTGCATGTGCCTCTTGTCTTAGCTGAGTGGTCAAATTAGGGAGGTGTTTGAGGCTTGTAAGCAGCAACCGTCAGATTTGGCCCGAAAAGAGATGTGTCGATCCCAACTGCAGCAAGACATAAACCGTGTTTATGCAGGTGTGTATGGAATCTTGTGTTCATTCTTGGCTTTAAGTCAGAAAAATCACTCAGCAAGTGTGTTTCTCACAGTTGGACGACTGTACTTGACTGGGTCGTCGATGAATGGGTTAGGCTGCAGGAGCAGCGATGCCGATCTGTGTTTGGTTATTAAGGGAAATGTGAGTAATGCTGCTTCACACGCACAAATTTCATTTAAAATACGCATGCGCATCAGGAGTCCTTTTAACCATTTATTTTTGTTCCAGAAAAGACACAATCCTCTTCAGGTACTCTCTGTCCTCCAAAGATTGTTCAAATCGCTGTGTGAGTATTTATAACAGCCATTAATCATTTTCTAAAAATAACTGCAGTATACAACCAAAATGAATAAATAAATAGATCCTGTGTTGTATGTTCCTCAAAGACGCCACTAGATGGAGCCATTTACCTGTCGAAAAATGCATCTGACTCAAAGTAAAGGACGTGATCTTAAATCTCATTTGCTTTGCTCACAGCGTATATAGAGAACACCCAGCTGATCAGAGCCACAGTGCCAATCCTCAGGTTCAGAGAGAAAGGCAGGTAGGACAAGAACAGATGCGCTGATGTATGATATAAAAACAGACTGGACACTTACTATTTTTGACATCTTCAGTAATTTGGAGTTTGATCTGAACGTCAACAACACGGTGGGCATCAGAAACACATTCCTTCTGAGAGGCTATGCATACGGTGGGTGCAAATTCTATTTAAAGCAGTGGCAGTAGAAAAGTTGTTTTTTTTTTAAATGGTTGGACTTTGTTTTTCAGCTGATGAAAGGATAAAACCATTGATCCTGGTTGTCAAGAAATGGGCACGGCATAATCAAATCAATGATGCCAGTAAGGGGACATTAAGTAGCTACACCCTGGTGCTGATGGTGTTGCACTACCTTCAAAGTCAGTACAATCACAAATGCACATATACAGACAACTTCTCTGTATTTCCTCAGTCTTTTGATTTGTGTGAATCTCCTCTTCTCTTCTATGCAGCCCTCAAAGAGCCAGTCATACCGTCCCTACAGTTGGACCACCCAGTAAGTGTCGCCAGTGATTTCCAAAGTAAAAGTAGTAATCACAGCAGTTTATCTGTCTTTGAAGGCATCTGTTCTAAGCCTGCGTCTGTTTGTCCTCTGTCTCGATATTCAGGAGTGTTTTAGTCCCTTCACTGACATTGACTTGGTTCCAGAAGGACCCAAACATATCCCGCCGTACGTCTCCAGAAACCAGTCGCCTCTGGGAGAACTGCTCCTTGGCTTTCTCCAGTACTACGCCACACATTTCAGGTATCTCCCTCGGATATTACAGAGTCAAGTGTTTGAGAATCCACCCATGGTTCCCTGACCAGCTTGTTTTTCACTCCCAGTCCTTATCTTGCCTTGCTCCTCCGGCCAACCTGCCAGTCGCTCCTCTGTTGCACTCTGTCCTGCATCTTCTACTCTTGTTTCATGTTTCTGGCTGAAGGACAGGGGCAGGTGGGAACTTTGGCCTTACCCATCAGAAATAAGAAATACCACCACCCCTCTGGATGCTGTGTTTGTTTACTTGCTACACCATAATCACAATATTGAAGTCGAAGCACAGAAACTACTAAACTATTTATTTGAGGTATATTTTGACTTTCACAACAGTTAAGTTCATCACACCAGTCCAAGCTCACGCGTCCTTTTCAAGAAATCCAGCAATCTGTAACCTTGGACATAGATGGTGGAGTTCTGTGGCATTTTTTATACCTTGAATTGGATGAATTTAGATGTGTATGGTGTATGCAATACTCAGCCTTATTCAAATGAAATTATTATTATTATTATTATTATTATTATTATTATTATTATTATTATTATTACCTGGGGTCTTTGATTACTCTACAGTGCTAACATTACCCCACATACGGTGTCATTACCCACACCACAACACTACCAGGTAATGTTTTTTTTTTTATGTGTGTTTTTTTATATGTTGCAGATGGGATAAATATGTGATCTCTGTCCGTGAAGCCAAAGCTTTGCCCAAGACTAATTCTCAACAGTGGAGGAACAAATACATTTGTGTGGAAGGTATGCCTTTTACTCTCTTTACCAGGCTACAACCATCGTAATGTCACAACTCACACATAGTTGAAGGAAATGGAGGAAGGAAATCTCTTGTGTTTCAGAGCCATTTGAGAGAAATAATGTTGCCCGAGCGGTGCACGAGAAGGCCAAGTTTGAAGCCATTCGAGCCCAGTTTGCTGAGGTACAGAGCTGGGCTGATAACTGGGATGCTCTTCTTTTCTCTCAGCCTCTGTGGGTCAGATAAGAGTTAGTTCTAATCCTTCTCGTCTCTCTGTGCCCTCACAGTCATTTCACATCCTGAAACGACGGAGGGATTTGAACTCCATCCTTCCAGTCAGAGATATTATTAATAAGGAGTCATCCATGAGGTGAGGGATGTCTGTAGTTGGACGAGTTGAGCGGATCTTCTACCTCAAGACAGGCTTGTCCCCAGGATTACAGAGACCTTTGGGATGCGTTTGGAGTTGAGGAGTCCTGCCTCTCTGCTCCTCTCGAGCATGATCGGACTATGTGGCACAATACCGTGGCAAGACTTTGCTTTGAAGGCTTTTGTGTTTAGACGATATGTACATAGCATTTGTGCACCAGAAGGCTTGGAGCCTGCCTTTTTAACGAGGTTAAATATGCTTGGTGTCATCAGGCTTGATGCAACGTGCCTCTCTTTCCTGATAACTTTTGTTTTGCTCTGTTTTTTTTTTTTTTTGTAAAATGAGAAACTGTTAAAGAACTTACTGCACTCTACAAAAAAAAATGCTGCTATTTGAAGCTACCTAAAGTGGAATCAACCTTGGTTTGACTGTTATGAAGAAATTTATATGGGGTAAGAGTCATTCCCATACATCATACGCAGTATGGGTCACTTTCATAAATGCATATTTCTTTGCTTCTTTGAGGTTTACATGCAGTCAATAAAAGTGCTCATTTCTTTAGCAGCACCAAACGCAGGTGTTTTATCATCCCTGTCTTTGTATTTTGTGCTCTGCAGTGCTTGGCAGACGGCTGGACTCTTCCACCTCTATCATTATTTGTGTTTTCTTGTGTTCTTTTACCCTTTAAACCACTGATTTTACAAATATGGCAAATGTGCTAATGTCAACTGACAAGACACATGAAATTCCATTTCCTTTTAGATCTTTGTACAGTTTGTACATCAGTCTTTAAGTATTCATTTTAAGAAATGGATGTTTGGTCAATTATGACAATTTTCATTTTATTTGAGTTTTTTTCCCCACACAATTACTGAAGATGTTTTTACATTGGCAAAAGTCATAATAAATTATTCTTTTCTTTTGAAGATGTCATAAGTTAGGTGTTTGAGAGACATTTGATCAAATAGTTGGGATTTCTGTTATGTCAGTATTTATATCAACAGTCATTTAAAAGGAAAAATTAGTTGTTTATGTAGCCACTTTCTGGGCAGGAACATCTCTTCTTCCATCATATTCCTCCTCTGGTGCAGATGTCAGGTCTCCAGTCAGTCCAATGGACTTCAAATTTCAGAATGCATTTCTCTCCCTCCCAGAGCCGTTACCAGGTCATGGTGCCACCTACTGCTACAATAATTTTGTCATATCTGCCAATTTTCAATTAAAGAAAAACCAACAAATCCGGGGCTGGATGACTGGTTCTGTGGGGGTCGTGGGTACCTCAGGTCCACTTGGGTGCAGATGCTTGCTGTACTGATCATGCTGCCTGTGAATGTGCGGCTCTGTGAATGTTGCCTCCAGCAGCCGGGGGACCGCGGGGGTCCTGTTTCAGTAAACGGCCTATATTTAACCCATCTGGGAATTTTGATCTTAAAGCTATACCGGCTGGTTAGCCGGTTAGCCAGTTAGTCAGTAGCACAGCCAAACGGTTGAAGCGAAGCTCTTCAGCCAAGCTTTTAATGATATACTAAAGAAGGATATCACCGTGTGTGTTGTGTGTTTGTTTTACTGACAAATGCTTCCATCCAGATCTGCCTGGGTGGCGCCTGTCGCTCAGCACTCCCCTCCTCTGGCTCATCTATTTCTGTGACCCCGCTGAGTCAGATGGACGGCTCCCAACTTAGAATGAGAGAAACGGGCGCACTAAAGTCTCCGAAATCAGAGTAGCGGAAAACATTGAGAAGACTCTGAAACACACCAGGGTGGGGGTTTCTTTGTGTGCAGAAAACAGTGAGCCAGGATCGTTACAAAGATGGAGGAAGGCGACAGTTTGGAATCGGAGGTCACAGAGTTTCAGTGCGAGGCCGCCAGCCAGGACGATGAAGACGAAGTGGAGGAACTGCACAATAGGTATCTGACACAGCAAAGCTATCTTTTTTTTTTGTATGAAGTGAGATACTTGTTTGTGATATGACTTGAATGAAGAAACCTTTTTTATGGTTCAGACATGTTTTCATTTTTAGCATTTGAATACACTTATTCAAGCTATACTCGACTGCAGAGTGTAAAACTTGACAAGATAAGGCCACACAAAGCAACACTGCATGCTTTTAATATTAAAAAAAAAAAAACTAACTTAACACGTGTTTTACCAGCAATTTGTCATGCTCCTTCTGGCGATGCAACGTAATATAAATACTTATTTCTGATGCTTTTGGACGTGGCTTTGTAATGTTGAAATAGTTCAGCGGTATCCACAGTGGGAGGGACATCTGGGAGCGTTTTTCATCATTATTTTTTTCAGATCATCACTTGGATTTGCAGCCTGACACCAGACACTTCTTCGCAGCTGATCCTTGAACTCCTTGAGTTCTCTCAAGGATCAGTAGTTTTGCTTCGATTCGTTGGGGGGGGGGGGGTTCTCGGTGTGGGTTTCAGGGGCGTGCGCCAGCAGGATCTCCCCTTGCAGCAAAGTGTTTACTCGTGTTCTTCCTCTCATAAACATCACAAACAGCCTTCTCTCCTTCCTCTAATTTTGTCACTGCTCCCTCCTGTAGCCTACGAGAAGCTGTTCAGGACCCATCCGTGAAACCCAAATTTCAGTGCCTGATGGTGGATCCGTCCTTCTCCATGGTGACGGTTCAGAGTGAGGACAGCGGTATTGTTTGGGAGACAGCTTCCAGCCGGTGCTCGACCCCCTGGGCGTCCGAGACCAGCTCCATCTCTGAAGCCTACAGCATGGAGGGCTCCGGGGCAGCTGGGAAGATCACCATTGTCTTTGACGAGGAAAAGGTAGCCCGCAGGAGGATTAGATCTGGAGGCAGGAGCAGCAGGCTGGCGGACAGGCTGAGCCGTCCAGGCAGTTCCAGATCGGCCTCGGCCCTGGGAGCGGAGAGACTGGAGATGACGGAGGTTTCTGTTCCCAACGTCACCCAGGAGAACCCTGAAACAGAGCCGGACCTGGAGAAAGTCAAAAACAAAGACCAGCAGCTGTTCACCTTGATTTCAGAGGGTTATGAGATCCTCAACATCCGAGTCCCCACCAAGCTGCCCACGGTGGATGAGGAGGAGAGCACCGAGCTGCAGGACAATTTGTCTTATTTGGACCAGACTCCAAGGATCAAGTCTCGCAACCAGGAGTGGACGCAGCACCAGAACCATGTCCTGCAGGACGAGGAGACGCTGGCTCACGAAGAGGTAGGTCGATTCTAACAGCCAGTAGCGCCGTTTGTTTGTTATCTGCGTAACCTCTGACAGGTTAATCTGTCAGTGTGAGGCGTTCCTTGATCAAAATGCCCGTGTCCTTCAGCAAACGTCTCCCATGTCTTCACCGCCTGTCCGCCTGACTTGCTTTTTCCAGCCCACAGACTCGTCTCAGCCGTCTGCTGACGCGGACCTCAGACCTCCGCCGCCTGAGAGAGACAGTGGCAACGACATCGACTACTTTGAGAAGTTCACGCTGGTGGACGTGGTTGGTCCTGGGGAACGCGCTCTGGAGGAGCAGCCGGCGGGACGGCCCGCCGCAAAGCTTGCAACAGAGCCGCCGGAGCCCGCCAAGGAGACGTCCAAAGACGGCCTCCCCGCATCAGAGGACTCGTTTGTCGTTGTTTCGGACGTGGACATAGTTGGCGAACGCCTGGACGAGGTCTTCTACGGAGAAGGTGCTCCTGCTGATGTGCTGCAGCAGAGGGAGTGTGAGGCGGAGTGTGGAGCAGGGATGAGGTCCAGGCGGGAGAGCCAGAGATCCGCAAAGGAAAGTGGGTCAGTGCTCTTTGAGACGGAAGAGACCACCCTCACGCCCATCTTCATCTCCCCTGGACCCCCGAAGATTATCGATCCCATCCTGCTGGAGGAGCCCACCGCCATGTCCTTCATGTACTCAGACCTCTATGAGGATGCCGTGGGAGAAAGGAGGAAAAGCGACGAAGAGCACTCTGAGTCGGACAGCGTGGCTTCAGAGAAGACGAGCAAGAGGCGTCTGTCGGACTCGGAGGAGGCGGATGGATACCTGGAGAAGTTTATCTTGAAGGACGAGACCCCAACCGTGGAGGCTCCGCCAGAGTCCGCGGAGGACAGGAGGGAGGGGAGGATGATGTGGGCCCAGAGTAAGTTTGAAATGACGGGATGTTTAACAAGAGTGGCGGAAGGGGAAGATGAGGTCAAGAGAGAGACGGAGGAGACAGAGGAGCAGGACGTCCCCGCTGAAGTCAGAGACGATGATCCAAAAAGAGCAAAGTTTGACGAGCACGCTGGACAAAAACCAGGCAGCGGAGAGAAGTCCATCCAGGAGCCGATAGTGAGGGATGAGGAGGTGAAATGCCACGTTAGCAAGGATCAGCGTGAGGGTTGTGAGAGCGGCGGCGGTCAGGAACGTCTCACAGCCCAACCAACCAGCAGCAGAGACCAGAAGACAGAGCAAGCAGAGTCTTTACACACAGATCAGCGGTGTCAGAGCCACGGAGGGGCAGAAATGACGGATCAGGGTGGTGCCGAAGTTGCAGGAGAGAGCGCCGGGATCTCCACCCAGATCACAGCTGGTGGTCAGCACACGTTCACAGGCGCTGAGAAGGAAAATTCAGCCGAAACATCTCAGCGGGAGGACAAAGAAGCTGCAGCATCTGCAAATGTTGACGTCACGGCTGACTGTGATGCTACAGCTTCGGCGCAGGGAAATGAGGAACCTCTGGATGAAGAAGAGCTTCACGGCGAAGCTCATGTCGAGCTTCGGGAGGCAGGAGGCACTGAGAAAACAGGCCGTCAATCGGCAGGAGAGTCACGTGAAGCGCAGAGCCTGGAGCCTGAGTTTCTTCCCGAGGTGGAGCAGGTGACAGAAGGTGACGGTGAGGGCGTAGCAAGCAGACCTGCAACATCAGAGGGAGCAGGGAGCAGCTCAGAGAGCGAGCTGCAGGAATCCAGGCCCCACCCAGAGGAAAGGTCAGCAGCAACCGCTGCACCAACACCGCTGATCCCCGAAGCCAAGGAGGAAGACGCCCCAGAAGACCATGGGAACGGTGTTCATGAGAAGCCTGCAGCAGAAGACTTCGTCCTCCTTGTCCCCAAAGGACAAGCTGTGGAGATGGACATAGAGATTAGTCACTTTCCAAAGACGACTGCAGAGGACAGCCGGTGTGGAGATCTCACGCCCCCACTTGTCACCATGGAACCAGAGAGTCCACACTCACCAGACGATGGGACGATGGCAGAACCTCAACTGGAGGTAAAAGCCAACGATGATCAAGAGCAAAAGAGTCGTTTCCGTCCTCCAGCACCTGCCGAGGACGCGATCACCCTTCAGGAGAAGGTGGAGAAACGCGAGGGTGTCTTCCCCTCTTTGAGGAGCTTTGTTCCCCAGGAGGATTTGTCCGGACTCGAGGAGGACGTGCACTCAGAAGCGAAACACGAAGGTGAAGAGGTGGAGATGAGCAAGGTGGACGTCGGTGAAGATCGCTGGAGTCCAGAGGCAGATGTGTGCGGCGAGGATGAAGAACCAAAGCTGAGGCCGGAGGAGGCGGGCGCGGGATCTCCAGATGTGAACGCCGAGGAGCTCGATTACGAGGTGATCTGTGAAGAGGAGGCACAAGAGCTGGCTGGAGTGGAACCACAGAGAGATGCAGAGGAACCAGAACCAGAACCAGAACCTCAGGAGGGACTGATTGATTTATCGCCGGAAGAAGAGCACATTGAAGATGAGTATGAATTCTTTGACGCTGAGGAGGAGCGACAGGCCCGGCTGGCCGCTGAACTTCAGGGTTTGGACTGGTTCTGTTTCTCCTGCGGAGGTCTGCTGTCGAAGGACGACCGTGCGTCTGAGGAGCATCGCAGCCACGAAGTGATTGATGTCGACGCCGCCTACGAGCAGATCAAGGTAAAACATTATGGGATGGTGCTGACCTTTTGCAACGTGAACACAGTCCATGTTTGTGGACACGTTGATGCGTTCGGGGTTGTTTGGATTTCTCTTTATTGTTTCTAATTGTGCAGAAATACTGATGACCGCCACACTCACACAACTTCCATCCTTTCAAACTGCTAACAGCCTGTAGCCAACCGCATTCACACGTCTGATGTAATACTCGGATTTAGTCATTTGAAAGGTCCGGCGTGACATCATCGAACAGAGAATGTTACGCCATCGGCTCTCGGCGATGTCCTTTCTCTGTCTCTGTCTCTCTCTCTCTCTCTCTCACGCGCACAAGCACACACACCTATTTTCTGACACTGAAGTGAAGAGAGGCTGGTCTTCAGGCGGATGTCCACAGTTTGACCCAGTTGAATGTGATCCTGTGGTGACCGGGGGGGGGGGGATTTCCACCCTCTACCTCGCTGACTCTTCTTAAAGCAGCAGCAAGGGGAGATAAAACCTTAAGACTAACAGTCTAATCAACTTAAATCAAAGCAAATTCTGATTTGTTGCCAAAGTATTTGTGACAAAGTTTGTGTTGTGCCAGGAGAGGCTGAGCGACTGGATCTCTGAGCTGCAGGAGGGGTCCGAAAACGTTGAGGACCTGGTGTCTGAACTGGAAGTGGCGTATAACTGCGTCGAGGTAAACCCGCTACATGCTCAGGGTTGAGTGTGTCTGCGGATATAATCCTCATGTTCATGAAACCGCGCAGGAGCAGTGTGTGGAGACGGAGGCAGCGATGCAGGCTCAGAACGAGGAGATGATGGCCCTGGTGATGCAACAGTACAACGACATGTCGGTCAGCATGGAGGAGGAGAAGAAGGCCAAGCTGGAGCAGATATATGACCAGATTGTCTCCGTCCAGGACAGCATTGACTCTGCGAAGACCGCCTTGGAGACCACCGCCAGAGAGGCGGAAACCGAGGCGAGGGTGAGTGCAGGGGCGTGTGGATTGTATTGATCTGAGGTGTCGGATTCAGCCAACGATCGGGATCTGGTCCAAACCTGATCGCTTCTCAAATCTCTTCTCCCATCAGATGCCTGAAGACATCCATGCAAGGTAACATTTCAGGGAATGCACTCCGAGAAATGTGGTTTTAATAATAAATACATACTGCAAATATGGTTCAACCCCTGCAGAGGCATAGCTATACATGCAGCATGTGAATACAAGCAACATTTAACTGATGGCCTCCGAGTTCAAGCATAATATAAAGGTGATCAGAGTTTAGACTGACGGTTGCCAGGTTTCCAACCTGCGTTCAGGCTCAAAGCCGCTATGGAGTCTACTACCTCGCTCGAGCTGGGCCCCAAGGTTCTGGTGGTGTTTGAAGACTACGCTAAGGGCAACGCATCCAGCTCTCATGTCGCGCACTGCAAAGGGATTCCAGGTGGGTTTGAGACGGCAAAGGTGCGTGCATTGTTCATGCGTGTGAGGCGTTGACATGAATCCCACGCGTGTGTTCCTCAGTGCCTCAGCGGCCGACGCTGCAGCCCCAGGAGCCGGGCTCAGCCACCAGCACCAGTGTCACCGTCTACTGGAGGGTGAGCCCTGGTGATGTCATCGACTGCTTCCAGGTCTACTGCATGGAGGAGCCACACGGAGGTAAACAAAGGAGTCCGAAGACGTGACAAAATTCAACTCTTATGTTTATTGGTTCCAATATTAGGCCATGTAGGATGTGTAAACACTGTCCAAACTGGGTGTGGCTGCCCTCAGTGGTGTCAGAGGAGTACCGTGTGACCGTGAAGGAAAGTTCCTGCGTCCTGGAGGAGCTGGAGCCTGACAAGACGTACAAGGTGTGGGTGATGGCGGTCAACTACACCGGCTGCTCGCTGCCCAGCGATAAACTGGCCTTCAGGACTGGTCAGTTCCACACCCGTCATGTATGAGGCTGTTAAGGAAAACAAAGAAAGTACTTTTCAGTGGAACTGATCGCATCTTGTTCTGCAGCTCCATCGGTACCGGTGATTGATCCGGAGCACTGCACCGTCATGTGGGATTCAGCCACGCTGCGGTGGAGCTCATCAAGCCAGGTTCCTGGGCAGAGGTACACCTTAGAGTACTGCCGCCAGTATGAACTAGAGGGAGAGGGGCTCCGGTAAGGCTTTCTTTGGAATATTATTTATCCTACTGGACATTTGAGACAGACGCCGGCCGTTACAGCGCTGCGAAACACTCACAGGTCGATCTCAGGCATCAGGAGCTGCGAGCAGAAGGTTCTCCTGCAGCCAAACGAGAACTACCTGTTTTACATCAAAGCTGTGAACGAGGCTGGAACCAGTGAACAGAGCGAGGCTGCTCTCATTTCCACCAAAGGTAGCGAAACACGCGCCTGGCTTTGCCCCGCATCTTTTCGGTTTCATTATCGCGCCACTGCTGATTTATTTCAGGGACAAAGTTCCAGCTGCTCAAACACACAGCTCACCCTGCCCTGGAACTGTCAGTGGATCAGACCACCGTGCACTACTGTCACGATGCACCTGAGAGCTCCACACCTGCAGACAGAGAGTGAGCTTCAGCCGCCTCTCACTGCCTGTCTGTCACCGAGTATGTCATGTTTACGTCTGCTTCTGTGTCCAGGTGTCCCTCCATCCTGGGCGAGCTGCTGTCGCCGCCAGGTCGGTACTACTGGGAGACCGTTGTTTCAAGGAGTGCAGCTTACCGGCTGGGGGTGGTGGCAAGCACCGCCAGCAGGAGCAGTCCGTTAGGGGAGGATAGCCTGTCCTGGTGTTTACAGTGCGTCCCTACAATGTCAGGGTGTGTATTCATCCAATTTCATACTAGCCACCAGCAGCTTGGTCTAAATAAGGGATGTCGAAATCCAGGCTTGAGGGCCAGAATCCCACCGGGTTTTCTGACCTACCTGGTAAACACCAGGGTGAAAGCTGTTTCTGCCTGGGACAGAAAACCCGGCTGGATTGCGGTCCTCGGGAACTGGGTTCTGACCTAAATTCCTCTTTCTTTACTGTATTTTCCTCGTTTCCTCAGCTGCAGGTATCAGTTGCTGCACATCAACATTCAGTCCAGCCTCTTTGTGACTGAGACGCCGGAGCGAGTGGGTACTCTGCTCGATTACCGGCTTGGTCGCCTGTGCTTCTACAACGCCCAAAGCGGTCAGATGTTGGGCGCTTTCTGCCAGCGGTTTGCTCAGCCGTGCCACCCTGCCCTGGCGCTGGAGAGGCCGGGCAGCCTGGAGGTCAGCATGGTCCTGGAGATGCCAGACTTTCTGAAGAACAGCTAGCTCTACTGTCTGCTTCACAAGAGTGTTTACAGTTCATGTTGGACATATTCATTTAAACAGCAATTTCATTATAATGAGATCCATTGTGGAAAAAAAACATTGGACTATTTGTGGGGTCAGTCATAACTGAGATCAAACCCAATCCTAAAATGTGCTATTAAATGTAGAGACTTTTCTGGAAATCTATTTGTTTTGCTTAATGCAAATTAAAGTGTAAATATTGAAAACCAGATTCAATGTAAGGAACTGATCAACATGTCGAATAGAAGCAGTTACAAATGTGCAGAAATACAGAAAAATACCGTGGCACTTTAAAACGTTCACATTGTGAATTTTTGTAAATAACCATGAGTAGATGTGATCAGTCGGTGTGTGTATGTGCAACTCCCACGCTGAGCTGAACTGTTTTTGTCCTGTAAAGCCGTGTCGGAGCTGAATGAACGTCACTTTTCTCTTTGCATAATGGGAGTCTTGTGTTATGGCGCATGTCCAACACTAGGGGGAGCCAGCACTCCATTACCCGCAGCATCGGCTCTAAATAACCCAGATGTGTTTCCAATCTGTTTTCAGCCAAACACCAACATTGTGATAATGTTATTACCACTACAGTTATAAATCAGTAGTGAAGATCCAGTAGTTAGGTTGAGACATGAAAATAAATAATTATATGTCCTTTTTTTTAGCTGTAATGAGGTATAAATCAAATTTTATTGCAGATAGCAGGGAGGACGGACCTTTTCCCATGAAACAGATAAAGAGGCAGGAAAGAGTGTTGCTGGCTTGTGTGTGATCCGTTGGATCTGGTGGGATAGTCCCACTCCAAAGTCAGACCAGTTGATTTATTTCATGTACAAATGCTGTAGCGCTGACAATAACACATTTTTAAAAACATATTTGCAACCAAAAGGCTACAAGTGAACCGTAGGTGCCATTTAGCAATTTTTTTACCCCACCCTAGGCACCCCCACACATGACTAAGGATGTTGTCATGTCCCTCCAGCTTCATCGCTCTCATTTTTTCCAAGTCGAAGGCCAAATTCAAACAAAGAGCCCTCTTTTCTCCCAACATCAAAATAATTGACCACACAATCAGAGGTGACCATTACTGCTGGCAATGGCAATTCTGGCTGCAGTTTGGTTTTATGGGAAACCTTTTTAAAAGATAAAGAACATTAACAAGAAAGCTGTTATTAGAGAGTCTGAGTTAACAACAGTGAAATAAAGGTCTGGACAGCAGAGGCAGCAAATCAACCGTAAGAGAATCAGTCATTTCATGACTTTAAACATGTTTATTTCATAGCACAAAACAAGAGTTAAATATCTGATATAACATTTAGATTATTACCCCATACATATGAAAATGCAGGGGCCAAGTGCTTTTTTTTTATCAGCAAGGATGACCATGCACCTAAAATAAAAAGGCAGTGCAACAAAAAATGAGATAATTTATCAAGCATCACAAATATGGAGGGCACACACACACACACACACACACACACACACACACACACACACACACACACACACACACACACACAATTCCACCATTGCATTGCATTGCTCTTTGAAGGGAATGTAATGAGGAGTCATGAGGGGAAAAAAGAAAGCAAAATGTCAAAATTTAATTTCGAATCTTAAATAAAATGGAAGAATGCAGCTAAAGAAACATTTTCAACACAAATCAGGCACAGGCTAAAGCTTGTTGATGTGGCAATGATAACACCACTAACACCACTTAAAACACACAATAAAGACACAACAGCTGTGGAAACACAAGGCAACAGGAGACGCGAGTGGGCGGATTTGAAAGTGATTTGTAATGAATATGCAGTCATTTTAAAGACAGCATGCAAAGACTATTAACCAGTTATCAGCCCTTTAAGAGGAAAAGACAACAGATGTGCACTCACTTGGAACAGGATTATTTACAACTATACAATACTGTACATGAGCCTGACTCAAGTGCTGTTAGGCTGCAGAGACAAAATACTGGTCTTTTTACTGGTTGATGAGAAAAAAAACAGCACAGTCGGGCTGAAGGAGGATAAAAACAGAGCTTTTAGAAACTAGAGGGATGAGTTATTATTTTTTAATATTACTTTGAGTATGCTTTTTTAAGGGAACATCCACGATGGGGAAGCCAAGAACACGTGTGTTGAATAAAAAAAACAGATTTTTATTACCTTTAAATCTTTTTTTGAACTTTCATTTCTCAGCAAGCAGCACTTTAAAGCATTCCATCAACCACAAACACACCCTCATCCTCCCGAAAAGACCCTCACACTTGCACTTCTCCACACGGACACCTATCAATATCACCTTGTTATAAAATATACTCTGATATAATTACAGTCCATTTAGAGCTTTGTTTTGTGTTTGTTTTTTTACCGGCACTTCATTTAGAGGCTGCTGTTACATTCATAAGGCTGCATCACGGCTGGCAGGACGGGGGGTCAGGCGGGCGTAGAGCTCTTCCCACTGGCCAGACTGGGTTTGGGATCTGGTCTGTGTGATTTGTGCTGGGGACTGCTGCGGAGGTTGTCATCCATCTGAAATACAGACAGAACTATATAACACACCTATAAGACACATAAAACAATATAAAGTTGTGTCTTAAATTATCTGGATGATGACACGCGCAAAAATCGGTTCTAAGTACGTGCATGTGACAAACGCTGCCATGGAGTTAATGGGGAAGCAGAGGCACCTTTTCTATCAAGTTGGACTCTTTATTTACAAGCTGTGTTAATTTTTGGAGGTTGGCGTCCTTGGTGTCCTGGACAGGTTGGGGAGAACCTGGACACAGATGTGGAGGGAAACCCAGAAGAGAAGAGGCAAGAACAGCAAGCGTTAGGCAAGCAGACACAGACAGCAGACAGGAGGTGAAACAAAGACAGAAGGAGGAAAATGCGGATGGCGTTAAACACGCGCACGCGCGCGTGTGTTTGGAACATGTGGGAATATTTCCTGCGAGTGCAGCTGTGGGTGCAGCGCTCTCACCGGGACGATCAGGGCTGAAGTAAACTGCGAGGATGTTGTCGCAGAAGCGTGTGATGTTATCCAGCTGGGTCAGGTGTCTCTGCAGAGGGCTGCTGGGCAGACCGGCTTTGTAGAGCGGAGCCACAAAGCCAAACACGAAGGCGTCCAAACTGGTGGGCCTACACAAATATACGCAAACACAAACAGTTCTGTTAACACACATCTAAAATAACACAGGGGATTTCTACATCAAGATACGGTTTACTTCCAAGTTCTTTTGAATAATAATTGTGGCACAACCTTCCCAAAGTCAGTTAGGGTGCATTAAAAGGACACTAAACAAGCAACGACTTACAATTTGCCAAAGAAGTAGTTTGCAGATCCCAGCCGGTAAGAGAGGAGATTCAGGCACTCTTTAGCATCACTGTAAATCTGCGATTTACAACAACGATTTACAGTGTGATTAATGTGGCACTGAAGGTTCCGTCACACCGATCCAAAAGGTTTACCTTTGCCTCCACCTCAGTGATTCTCTGTAAGGGGGCCTCTCCTTTGGTCAGAAGGATGCGGGAGAAGGCGGCGTTGGCGTGGCGACCCGGGACGACAAAGTTAAGCGGGAACGGCGAGTGTGACGCAAACCAAGGCCGCGTCACGTTGATGTAGTTTTCTGCATCCACCCAGAAAGTGTGCAACTGTGGAACGCAGAGACATGGCTCAGAACAACATTAAACATCGTCAAGCTATGGAAGACAATGGTAGACAGAATACCAGCGCTGGTCGTAGCTTCTCATCAATTAGAGCGATGTACGCCATCGTGTCTGCCCCTTCTCTGGCTGACAGCTCATAGTCTGCATTAAACCTCTGAAAAAAAGGTACACCAATAAATAGCATTAATACGACAGCTGCAACAATTGTAATAGTTCTAAAGACACCATAAAAAGGTGATGCACGGTGATAAGCTTCGTCTCTTACCTGTTTCCTCAGGAAGTTGAGAATCGATGTAGGCTCCTGAACTATAACCTCGCCACAAAACAACTCTGGGACTGTTGCTGCAAGTTAACAATGTTTAGCAATTCATCATTATTTTTATTGTCAGTATTCACGGGCATAAGGGATGCTGTAAATGGAATATGCAGCACAATGTGTGGACCATAAAGGTCAGGCTTACAGGAGGCGGCAGCTCACCTGTCAGAGTTTTCCATGTCCAGTCTATTGGAGAAACTGTGACTTTGGCCCCCGAAAATTTGACGTATGCCTGAAATAAAATCCACATTTCATTCATTATAAAAGCTATATATCCAATAATGTTCAAAATACTGTTTTGAGCATTAGATTACTGTAAACACTTAGGCTGGCCTGAACCAAAACAGTTATTTACAGAAAGCAAATCCTTGTAGGTAAATATAAAAAAAACAATAGCTGTATAACTCAATTGGACTCAACACCGGATTATTTTCCGTAAGAAATGTTTCCCGTTTAACAGTAGGTTTGTTTTCTCCAGTGTATTAACCTCACATTAAGAAACCAACTATCACAATCACAACAGCCATCAGTGTCACCTTGTGGTTGAACCCGGAACTATGCGGCCATCCTGGGACGGTAATTTACTCAAAATCAAACAAAAACATTAAGAAAAGAAGCTGATTATGCTACAGGGTTAACACTACCTGGAGCACTATCGATAGCTGACTACTTAAAGACTATACACCAATAAAACAAGATCTGACCTTGAAGGAACACATTTTGAATAGCTGTGGAAAACATTTTTCACTTCTGCTCGTGCATGAACAAAACAACAACAACAACAACACACGAAGACAGTGAGTCGGCACATAATCAGTCTTGAAATCCAACATTTTTTTTTATCCTGCATCGAGGTGATCAAGAGCACACACCAGCAAAACTACTGCAGCTGTAAAGTTAGCATCTAAGCTAACTACAAATACATAGAATCCGTCGGGATAACAAGAAAATAAACATTTTGTCGCACTGAGAGACCTGTATATCGTGTGATTATAGTTCCTATTAAAATGCAATTCTAACGTTACCAGAACTACCAGAGACTCAGCGTGGACAGAGGGCAAACCCCAGCCTCCTCCCCAGCATCTCAGCTCCATGGCAGCCGCCATGTTTTCATTCATGGAGGAGCTGGTGACGTCACTGGTCCACGTGCGGAAGTTTTGGTTTTTGGTTTTTTTCCTGGAAATGTTTTCATTGCCTCGAGACTGACCTTAACTTGATGCATCTCAGCCATTAAACCCGATCAAATTATAAATCACGTTAAAACCATAGCATTCTGGAAAATGTTAGTATCTACAAATCCGCAAAATATCACAATCACATTGAATTACTTCAAAAACGATATTGCAGGAAATTATTATGATTTTTAAGATATATTTTTAAAGGTAAACCTTTAGGGCCAGTGTGTCCACTTGTGACTTAGATTTATTCATGTACTCACTAAAAAGAAAAAAAAAATCAATATTAAAGGTATTTTAGTATGAATTTCTTATCAGATGCTGAAGGATTATGCATTTTGTCCTCCTTTGTCATATGTTACATTTCAAACGTCTTCAAATAAGGACTAAAACCTGTGTGTTGAAAGGAATTCAAAACATATTAAATGTAATGACATTTATCACAGGCCTACGAGCCATAATGTTGAAGGATAAATGTGCTTGGACAGACACCAGCAGACAGAAAGACAGACGCATGCTTGGACCAGCAGCTGAGAGATGTTGGAAAGCACTCCATGTCTGCAGAAAAGAGAAGTAGCAGACATTTCTCATCAAAATGTTTCCAAACATTATCCAAAGTTCACATCCTTTCGTTTCCGCATTCTCCCTCAGATGAACCTACCAGACGCCTTACAGAAGCACCGAATAAACCCCGAATTAAATTAAAATATGAAACATCTGTTGCACAGGAATTACTGGAGAATACTGTGGAAACCTGCATCTCTGAAACAGGGTCATGCTGTTTAAGGTAAACAATTCAAAGCAGGAATGAAACATGCTTCCTTTTTCCACATGATTCATTTCAGGCATATTTTAGGGAGACTTGGGGAGGCTAAAATAATACTTTTTTTTTTGTGCAAATCCCCAAAGATTTTATGCAAGAGTTAGGGAACAATCTCTTCATTTAGACTACACCTACACTGTTTGCATGGTTTCTGAGATTATAACATTAAATATATAAATGAGCTTTTGATTGAATACAATAGCAATGGGGACACTCCCACCAAAAAAAAAATAATACAAAAACAGTCTCTGCACTGTAACTTTCGCAACTACCTTACAAAGCCACTCCTCCCTGCTTGAAAACTGCAGCAGTGCTAACAACGCCATCTCACCTCTGCTGAGGTTTTGTTCCATCATTCTGTTGGATGAGACAAATGTTTTTTGGTTTTTTTGCAAAGCCACTAGTGGAGGCTCTGCTCTTTTCTTCAGGGGCGCAGCTTCTTTTGCAGCATATCTCAGACTGAAGCACTGATGATGCGCGTGTGGGCAACAGCCGCAGCTCTGACTCTGCTGCTGCAACAGCTGGCGCTCGCTGTCACAGCTCAAGGCATCGGTAAGTACCTCTGAAGAAAATTTGAACATCATCCCCATCAAAAAAAAAAAAATCTGATTTAATATAAAGGCTCCCTTTATTTGCTGTTTGGTAAAATCTTTCTAAACCTGCACATGATAAGAATGTTTTATTGTGATTTAGCTGCCATTGACCAGCTGTTCAGTCGATTTGCTGCGGGCTTCACAAAAAGGAAGAACATTCACAACCACCTGAGAAATAAGAATGTCTAATATTTGCCTGGAATCCATGCAACGGTTTCCATGCTACTGTGATTACTGAGTTAAGCAAACGGGCTGCAGGTATTAATTTGTATGAAGTGTGAATGTCTCCCTGTGCGTAGGTGTGAGGTGGTGGGTCTGTTCCAGTGGAAAAAGTTTACAACTCCACTTCTGTCACTCTATAAAACAGCTGGATACTAAAGAGAACATGCGCTCACTCACAACATCACAAATAAAGCAGTATGGAGGAGCCCTGACTCAGCAGCAGCAGGGATACAGTGTGTCCTGCCAGCCATATTGTCACTGAACCCTTTTACTCACCACTTACTAACTTCATAAAGCAGCAGATGGGATTTTCTGTGGCCTTCAAGGCTCTCTGCTGCAGGAGAGCTTTGTGACAGGCTCTTTCTCCCCTGCAGTGTACGACCTGCTGGACTCCCCGGACTGCCTGCCAAACTTACTCCAGGGAAGCCTGAAGAACAAAGGGAGAGATGAGGCTTTCCTTCTGTCCTCCTTCCAGCTCCAGAGCAGGGCGCCCACCCCTCTCTACAGCATCGTCAACCCCAAAGACAGCAGCAAGTACCTGGAGCTCAGCGTGCAGGCCAAGCTGAGCAAAGGTGCCTGTGACGGTCCTGCCTCCACCTCTCCGCCCCTGTGTGTTTTCCATCTTCTGCTTCTTACTCCTACTTTCCTCCGCTGCCAGTGACGCTCCGTTACCAGAAAACCGACGGCAGATCTGCCACCACCACCTTTAATCACCCCTCCCTGGCAGACGGCCGAGACCATCACGTGATGCTCCACGCCAGCGGCCTTCAGGGCGGCCCGCCTCGCCTCAACATCTACATAGACTGCTGGCTGGCGCACACCATGAACGATCTGCCGGCTGCCTTTGGGGCTCTCCCACCGGGCTCAAACACGGTGGCGCTCAGGTCCCTGCCGGTAGTCGGAAAGGTGAGCGCGTACGGACGGACGGACGCCGCTACAGGAAGATTCACCCTCTGATTGGTCTCTGTCTTCTTCTCCCATTCAAGGATAAACTGACGGACCTGAAACTGGTCATCGAGGACACCATCGACAACGTGGTCGCCCTGCAGGACTGTACCATGGACCAGGGTCAACCTCTGCAACTGCTGGGTCAGCACACACAGGAAAGCTACCACCTGACATCACATGACATGCACATGCTGCCTTTTCTGCCTCATCCTCGTTGTTTCCCTCAGAGATCCAGGGGCCCAGGATGGTTCACGACCAGGCCGCCATGCAGGAGCTGAAGAGCATGTTTGCGGAGATGAAAGAGCTGCTGCAGCAGCAGGTGATCTGTTGTTGACAATTATTCAATTAAAATCAATCTCTTCAATGTTTCCACAAGTTCTAGCAGGCTACATTTCCACATTGTTTTCCTTCACTGATTTAGATAAAGGAGACAAATTTTCTAAAGACCACCATTGCAGAGTGCCTCGCCTGTGGTGAGCGATGTTAATTTGCACATCATTTACATTAATAAAAAATAATTATCTCATC